>CALNHX010005656.1:0-102913 GCA_940337035.1 Agriotes lineatus | reverse complement strand
TAAGTTTTTAAACAGTTAATTATTTGATCCACAAAAATAGGGGAATGAGGTTAGATTTTACAGATAAACAATGTATATTTTTATTCTTATGATTGTATAATTGATTTCATTGGGGCGGAATGAGTACTTCCTTTTTTATTTTTAAATAAATCATTGACGAAACAGTTTATTTTCAAATTATGCTATTAGTAATTAATATTTAACAGTGTGGAAAATAATTTGTTCTGCGAATTGTCAAATATGAAATCCCGTTGGCTCAAATAATTCTCGGCAACGCGATTTCATTAAACATTTATTAGTAATAGCATAATTTTAAAATAAACTGTTTCCGCAACGATTTATTTAGTTTAAAATGTAAAGACGTGAGTGCTAAATTCTCATCAATTAAATCAACTTATACAGTGATAAGAATAAAAATATGCATTTTTGATATGTACAATCTAATCTCATTCTCCTAATTAGTTCATCAAATAAGTAACTGTTTAAAAACTTCATTTAAACGTCTCAAGAAGTTAGCTTTTCAATGCTAACGAAACCAGCATAAAAATAAATTTGATTGGACCATTTATTAATAGTTAATTTCTAAACCAAAAATTAAAATATGTAATATTATGTGTGTTTACGTTATTCTTTATTCACCAATAAAAATTATTATTTTGAGTTCAATATTTGTAATTGTTTTTACTTTATAATATACAGTGTGTCCGCGGATTGGGTTCATATAAGATGTAAATGACAAAACATTTTCGATTTAAATGTTAATATTCCAGGAATCGTTCCTGCTTGTTCTCAAACCAAGATTTTGAGAAAGTCAATCAAATTAATTAGTATACAGGGTGTTTTTAGAATCAATTTAAAGAAATCCAAGAGTAGATTACCTCTACTAGAAGAGGTAACAAAAAAAGTATTAAGAAAAGTTGTTTAGAATTAAGAGTAATGGCAGACTCAATTTTCAGACAAATCGACCACTCTTCATCGGAACTGTCTGAACTACTTGTAAACATTTTTAGAAAACTTATTATCGACTTGTAACCTGCACGACTCTGAACGCCGCTTGCAAATAAACTCACCGTCGAACTACCGCTCTCGGTATGAATACCTACTAGTCTAAAAACCGCCCAGAATCCGCGCCGCTACGAAACCGCTACCGCACCGCTGCCACGCCGCTACCGCCAGTCTGAATAGACCTCAATGCTCCAAGGCTCACCATAGACGATGGATGATGGCGCCTTCATACCAATAATTGCATATGGGATTGAGATATGGGGACACAAAACCCTACTAGTCAGGCCATATTCCTAAGAGCCAAACGAGAGTCTATGCTTACTAGCAAAAATCCCGCCAATATACCCTAGAAGGAGATCAAAATAACGGGAGAACAGTCCTCCTAGGCCAACAGATCGTTGCAAGAGTAAAAACAAGATATAAAGAGCAAAATCTTACGAAAATGGGGCATGAAACCGAGAAAGGTGGATACCTGTATGAAACCATCCCCAGTATCTCCAGGTGGATAAAAGTCTGCCAAGTCGGACTGCAAGACGTGTGAAGTAATAGACCCCCGAAAGCATAGAATGATGGACTGCATAAAGTATGACGACGTAACATGCTCAGTTTTGTAAATGGCTTTTTATTTTCCTTTTTTAACAGTACTATAGTGGTAGTGGGTGGACACCTCTCTGTGATCCCGATAGAGAATAGGTCCACTTCAGGAAAGCGACCCTGCCCACACGAGCCGTGGGTCCCTCTCGCCTCCTAGCAAATGAGAGGGATTCATGTCCCAAAACCCTGTCCTATCCAATACCTATCTATCCTTCCTATATCCTACCTAAACTCACCAACCCGTCTGGCCAGCGTGGTGAGTCAAAGGCCAAACAAAACCTTCTATATCCCATATGAAAGTACAACGAAAGAAATGGCCCCAAGATCCCGGCGGCTTGCAGATCCCCAACCAAGACAGCGGCTGGAATAGGACTCAGGCCAGGGGTGCTAAGAATCACCGGGTTACGGCAGACTGTCAAAACACAACGAAACTAGCAATTGGAACAATAAATGTGCAAACCCTATTTAAGGAAGCAGACATATATGCGCTAGAAGAGGAAGTAAAAAAGATCACATGGGACATCATAGGACTATGTGAGACAAGAAGAAGAGGAGAACAATGTACTATCCTGCAGTCGGGACATACATTATACTGCAGAGGTGCAGAAAATGAAAGCCAAAGAGGAGTAGGGTTTATAATTCACAAGAAAATAGCACCACAGATTATAGAATACGACAGTATTTCAGACAGAGTAGCATCTATAACAATAAAAATATCAGACAAGCTCAAAATAAAATGCATTCAGTGCTATGCACCAACATCGACGCATCCTGAAGAAGAGGTAGAGTCTTTCTACGAAGACCTTACTATAACAATGAACAAAAACAAGAACGAAAACACATACACCATTATTATGGGAGATCTAAACGCCAAGTTAGGCAAACAACAAGACGAAACAGAAGAAAACGTAGGAAAATTCAGCTTTGATGAAAGGAACGATAGGGGATGTAGGCTACTCGAATTCTTAACACAAAACCAACTATATGCGATGAATTCATTCTTTAATAAGAAAAAGCAAAGAAAGTGGACATGGGTTAGCCCAGACGGTAACACTAAAAACGAAATAGACTATATTATTTCCAACACAAAGCAAATAATACAAGATGTTAGCGTGCTGAACTCATTTAGAATATCTAGTGACCATCGACTAGTGAGAGCGAAAATAAAAATAAACTATCCCCTAAAACACCTCCAAAGACAAAAAAGAAGGCAAACATCCACAGATCTACAGAAGCTCAAAAATAATGGTGAACGATTCAGCGAAGAAGTGAAGTACAATATGGAAAAATACAAAGACGAAGCAAACAAAACTAAACTAGAAACCCTAGCTGACAAACTGGCAACATCACTAAAGAATGCCGCTCAGAAAGTAGCAAAGAAAGAAAAAACCAAAACAGACAAACTTAGTAAAGAAACGAGAGAAAAAATAGAACAGAGAAATAAACTGTCAAGAGAAAATCAAACTGAAGAATATAGACGTATATCTAAAGAAACGAGGAAGGCCATCAGAAAAGACATACAAAAATACCAAGAAGCTGAAATCGAGAAAATAATAGAACAAAATAAGAATCTAAAATGTCTGAGGAAAAATGGCAGAAAACAAATTATAGCTTTAAAGGACCACGAAGGAAAAGAAACGAATAACACCCAAAAAATAATAGAAATAGCAGAAAATTTCTATAAAGCTATATATACCTCGCAACTTGATGAAAACCCGGAATACCAAGCACCTAGAGAAAAAATATTAAACGTTGGATCGGAGGAACTACCAAACATTGAAAAAGAAGAAGAAAAACTGGCCCTAGACAATATGAAAAACAACAAAGCACCCGGGGATGACGACATAGAAATAGAACTTTTGAAAGAAGGAGGAGAAGAGACTATGAACGGGTTGTGTGAACTATTCAATCAATGCCTGATAGAAGGAAAGATACCGGATACATGGAACAATGCTATAGTTGTTCTCATATATAAAAAAGGAGACCCAAAAAGCTTAGAAAAATATAGGCCTATTAGCCTGCTATCACAGGTCTATAAGCTCTTTACAAAGATAATAACCAATAGACTTATGAAAAAGCTAGACGAATGTCAACCGGTAGAACAGGCTGCATTTAGAAAAGACTACAGCACATGCGATCACCTATTAACAGTGAGAATATTAATCGAAAAAGCAATGGAATATAACTTAAACATTTGCATGGCTTTTGTGGACTTCTACAAGGCATTCGACTTAGTGGAACACTGGATAATTCTCAATGGATTAAAAAACTTCAGAATTGACCACAGATATATTCAAATAATAAAATATATATATGAAAAAGCAACATCTGAAATCAAACTACATCATAACACAGATAAGATTAACATCGAAAGAGGTATCCGACAAGGCGACACTATATCGCCTAAATTATTCAACGTTGCCCTGGAAGAAGTCTTCAAACATCTAAAATGGCACGACAAGGGCATATTAATAAATGGCAGGCGATTAAATAATCTAAGATTCGCCGATGATATACTTATTGTAGCCGAAAACCCAGAAGATTTACGACAAATGATGGCAGAACTAAACGAAGAAGCGGGTAAAATAGAGTTAAAAATGAACCTAACAAAGACAAAAACGATGTGCAAGATAGACCCTCAGATAAACATTAAAAACACCCAAATAGAAAACGTTGACAATTACATATATCTGGGCCATCAAATAAAACTGAATAGAGAAAACCAGACCACCGAGATATATAGAAGAAGAAGACTGGCGTGGATGGCATTCGGTAGACTGGGCCATACGCTTAAAAATAAAAATATCTCTCTAAGATTAAGATCCCGACTATTTGAACAATGTATCCTTCCCGTGCTAACTTACGGATGCCAAACATGGACCATCACCAAACAATCAATGAAGAAAATAGCTGTGACACAGAGAGCAATGGAGAGGCAAATTCTCGGAATATCTTTAAGAGACAGGAAAAGCAATATATGGATTCGAAAAACTACTAAGATCAAAAATGTAATTGAAACCATTGCTGAACTAAAATGGAACTACGCCGGCCATGTAGCTAGATGCAAGGACGGCAGATGGACTAATGCGATCTTACATTGGAGACCATATACTGCAAAACGTGGAAGAGGACGACCACCATCACGCTGGACAAATGATCTGAAACTAACAGCAGGATTAAATTGGACAAAAGTAGCACAGAACAGGAAAATATGGGAAAATTTGAAGACGGCCTATGTTCAGAAATGGACTGTAGAAGAAGGTCATTGAGATTGAGATTGAACAGTACTACATATATGAAGCAAAAGTAATGGTCTCTTGATGAAATTTGTTATTTTTACTACGTCGTGACCGTGTGACAGAAATCGTTTATATCTGTTATTTGATGTAAACCTTTTAAGAAAACCTTAGTTTTCTCTTGGTTTATTTAGAAAGTACAACACTGCGCTTTTTTGTTTTTAGAGCTTCCATAGTGAGCAAGTATTTTTCTGAGTGTGTCAGCTTTATTTTAACATCGTTGTTGTTCAAAATTTTGTGACCGTTGAACGCTCTAATATTCAGAAGCACAAAAAACCAATAATAATCTTTCAACTCCTCAATATAAACAGGATAGTAAGTCTTGTATACCAAAGATAGTCCGTAAACAATAGCATTCAACGGGCCAGCTGAGCTACTACAAAGAAGGGATAGATTTACAATAAATGATCAAAACCAAATAAGGGAAGCACGATACGCAAAATCAAACTGAAAAAGCCGGGAAAATTAAGAGAGCACGTGATATTACGCGTATATTTAATGAGATAATCCAAATAATGTAATAACGGGAATGACCGTGCATATAAAGTCACAGTTGTGGGAAACGGGGCACCGCCTACCAGTGATCCCGTCTCGATAAATTGACTGAGAATCCGTGGCGGCATACGATCACATGCCTATCCTCCAAGTATTAAAAAGAGACACTTAATTTGAAATAGGTATATATCAAACCTCCAGAACTAATTAATCAATATAACGTTTTCAGAGGGTCCTAAAAAACCAGAAAACACAGCAATTAAGTAGATGTAGGTAAGGTGAGGCAGTAGCGCTAAGGTTAGGAAATAATGCAAAACTAGGTGCTTCCAACAACATTAACCCAACGATTTTGAATAAGTAGGGAGTTTTTGCACCACGTCACGTTAAAATAACGTTACGTTCAAATCGAAAAATTTAATTTAGATTGGCTGTAACGTTGACGTCGCTAGGTAACACAAGCTTTAGCGATACGTCATTTTATCGGAACGTTATGCAAAAACTCCCTATTAATGATTTTACGCTTCTTTATTTAATAGTTCATCTAGTGAGAAAGGAATTTCCATTTCGCTCACAAATATTGGCCGTGGATTTGTGTGTTTGGTTGTTGTTTCAGGGATTAGTTAGCTATTATCATCGTTATATTCACTTTTAGAGTTCAAAAGTACCTTCAGTCGGTTCATGAGAAAAATTCGAGCTTATTTTATGGCTCCGGTGACCATTCCGCCCTTTATTATATTTCACCGGACTGAATGCATTCCTTACTTCGTTGGTAGTAGTATTCGAAATTTCTTTAAACTCTTGGTTAATTATTTCTTCCCGACTATTTATTTGTATTGTACTTGATCGTCACAATGGTTCCTATACATACAGTTCTTCATAAAACTTCTCAACTGTTATCAAAAATTTCCTGGTTTCTACCTTTTTTCGTTGGAGGGAAACCCTCAAAAGGGCCTGCGAGAATATCATCTATTCCGTCAGTTACTGTGACACTTATATCAACTAAAACCCTCTTTCGTTCGTAAACACACACCGCAGCATTACTTCATGGTGTTTTAGTTAGTTTTAGATAGTCTGGTTGTCTGTTATCGCTTGTTATCTTGTGCGGTCAACAGTCTCATTTATTTCCACTATTTCTCCCAATCCTTTGTTTATATCCTTTCAGTTTTGCTTTGTTTTGAGTACTTGATATGACCGTGCTGGTTTTTCAAGTTTTTCTTAACCTAGACTTGTGTAACTATTCTATCTCCTATCAATTTTTCCGTCGATTTTCTTAAGGTGTTGAATAAGTACAAGGGTTCGTTTTTTGTAGGCGCATCTTTTGCGTTTTTCTTAAGAAGTCCTAATTCTGACTTCCTACCAGATTTTGGAAAATTTTCCTCTTTTCAGTAATTTGTTATTCATCTTCAAACAGTATTGGGAATATAGTAGCATCATCACTTTCACCGTTTCTGTTGTTATTCCATCTGTTGTTGGAGATTTATGATATTTCACGTTCTTTGCTGCTTCTTTCAGTTATTCTCGTGTGAATAGCGGTGCTTCCTTACCTTCTTCTGTCTGTACCAGTTGGTGCCACTTTATAGTTTTATGCTTAGGGGATAGCGTTTTCCTTTCTTTTATTCTTTTTTCTTCTGCAATTTCTTGTTTGGGCACTATACTCAAGCGTAGGAAGTAAAAAGAGCGTTAAAATGTAAATACATTGAGAAACGCTAAATTACACAATGTAAATGATTTCCGGATAATCTATAGCTGTACTTATTAACACTTTCATTCAGTTTTAAATGTATTTTGCCAGTCTTCTATCTAACTTTATTGCTCTATTAGGGTTTTAGTTGAATTTGTGCTAATACACTAAGACCGAATTCAGACCTGATTGGTTCATCAGTTTTTCTATTTCAAAGACTTTCATTTTATGCTACCGTTTGCATGACCTCTTCTTCCAGATAAATGCAATTACCAAAGAAGTGCTAACTTGCGGGCAGCTGTTGGAGGACAGCGTAAAGTTGGCTGCAATCCTAAAATCTCTCTCCTTAGGAAAAGATGACGTAATCGCCATAGTGAGTGAAAATTCCATAAATTATTTGACCCCAATTCTGGCAGCCCTTTACACAGGAATCATTTTAAACCCGTTGAATCCTACATATACTGCAGGTAACGTAATAGCTATTGTCTCCCAATATTATTAATAAACCCTATTTCAGGAGAACTGAAACACGCACTGCTTATTTCCAAGGCCAAGATGATACTGTGCTCTGAGACCGCCCTGGACACCGTTCTAAGGGTAAAACAGGAGTTGAAGTTTGTAGAGAGGGTGATGCTTATGGAGCGTTCTTCCAATCACATTGGCATGAGCAGTGTGAAGGAGCTGTTAACACAAACTGCAACCAACGGAGGTTACTTTAAGCCATCTACGGTCGATTATTCTGAACAGGGGGCACTGATAATGCTTTCTTCAGGAACTACAGGTCTACCCAAGGGAGTTTTGTTAACTCACCAAAACCTACGAGCTGCCGCAGTCTATATGACGTAAGTAAACTGCTATTATTATTTTGTTCTTTCATGTTTTTTACTCGTGTAGTATTCACACTGCTTCATAAACTTCAAATCATCACTTCTATGTTTTTAGCAACACTCAAAGATTTCAAACGAGACAATCCTTTTCATATTACCCTTGTTCTACATCTATACCTATAACATCTCTGACATTTCAAAAGTATATACATTGATTATTCTTTTACTAAAACACAAATCTTTATATTTTTATCGGACCTAACAACTTTTTAAAACAATTTATTTTAATTTTGCTTTATTTTTATCCATACCAAAATCCAATCGTCAAAATTTCAATAAAAAAAAACTACAGGACGGGAGTTCCTTCCTTTGCATATTATCTTTTTGTACGACTTCTAATGAGCGCAGGTTGAACTTCCTTAGCCATCTAATTCGTAACCATTTCAGCCATCCCAACTACGGAGGAGTATCTTCAAGCCACACCACCCTACTCATAGTCCCCTTCTTCCACATCTACGGGATCATGATCGAAACAGCAGCCATAATCGCCTCCATGCAAGTAGTGGTCATGGAAAAGTTTAAACCCGAGCCGTTTCTGAAGTGCATTGAGGAGCACCGAGCCACCAAGCTGTTTCTCGTGCCTCCTATCTTGAACTTCTTCGCTAACAGCCCCTTGGTCGACAACTACAACACGTCCAGCGTCCGGGACATAGTATGCGGAACAGCTCCGATAGGTCAATACCTAATAGACAAGGCTGCGAAAAGGTATGATCCGTTCAGACAGGTGTGCGGATTCATCTTTGTCTTATGATTAACCATAGAGCCATATAAAATATTGTCGTCTTCAGAATAGGCAACCCTGCCATTCGGCAAGCGTACGGGTTGACAGAGGTAACCGGAGCATGCACCTTTCATTCGCCATATGACATTAGGGAGGGAAGCATTGGCATGCTGGTGCCAGGAGCTTTGGCCAAGGTGCAAAAGCTCGATTCTTGTGAGAATGCAGGCCCCATGACTCATGGGGAGCTGTGCTTTAAGGGGCCCATGCTTATGAAGAGGTATCTTTGGAATACAGGCGATGTGAAAAACAGCCTCGATGAAGAAGGGTTCTACCACTCCGGAGATGTGGGCTACTATGATGAGCACCAAAACTTCTACCTCGTGGACAGGATTAAGGAACTCATAAAATACAAAGGATACCAAGTAAGGCCTTCGAAAATACATTGTTTAATCTACTTGATCTTAAAAACCGTGCAGGTTGCACCAGCCGAATTAGAAGCTCTGCTCCTGAGTCATCCTGAAATCCTGGACTGCGGTGTAATCGGCGTCCCTGACGAAAGAGCTGGAGAGCTACCCTTCGCATTTGTGGTACAGCAAAGTGGCTCGAAGCTGACTGAAAAGGAGGTCGTCCGTTTCGTTGCAGGTAAGTTCGAAAGTTCGAATTGATTTGGTCTGATATGTAATATTCCAGAGAGGATCTCCCTTCACAAACAGCTTCACGGAGGTGTCATTTTTATTAATAGTATCCCTAAAACCGCATCTGGAAAAGTGCTGCGACGAATACTGCTGGAAATATTTAAAAGCACAAATTAGGAGATGCTTTATTTAAAAGGCTATAATCGAAAAATACTCCCTGAGTTGCGTCTATTAAGAAGACAATCATTGGAAAAACCTACTTTGACCCCTGGGGTGCTCTAAATATATTTTGTTGAATACTTCTTAAATGTGTGCATTCTCAACTTAATTTTAAATGTATCTTTTGTGCAAACTATAACGTGTGATGCATTTCAAAATAAATACTGTTTTATAATTTATTGTACAGTATTTTTGATAGTAAAATGAAAGCAACTCGTAGTTATTAACTCTATTGTTTATTTCATCAACAGACATCGTCAAAGCATTAACCAAACAAATATCTGACTATCATCAAACCATGTCACCACTTCATAAGAATCTAAGTCATGGGAAACTAATAAAGAGAAATTTAACAATGATTTCTATGTATCCGGCTGAGGTTCGTCCGGTCTCATATAAATTTCGATTTCAAGATGAAGAAAATTAAACGCTGCACCGAGTAGTGATTAAATTCGTGAATAGGCAGAGCGTTTATTTTACTGAAATAGCTACACGGTTGAAAATAGTGTACCTCGATGTTTTTCACTCAGAATCAACCGACTGGCACTGGGAAAATTAGTTTAACCGTGGCAGATAGTCTTGAAAACAATGCAAAGGGTAGACAATCTCCAACGGCACAGAACTCTGAAATTGTGGCCGTGAGAAAGTTAATGATAGAAATATTACTGGGACAACGGTAGCTAAGACTGTAAAAATCGAGAACTGCGAGCGATTGATGGGTGCCTCGACTTATGACACTCTGGCGCAAGCAAGATCAAGTGCTCTGAACTCATGTCATTAAGAGAAATGTGAATAAGTTTTTTCCAAAGTTGACATCGTTACAGTCCGGCGGCCTCTGGCCTGAGGCCTTTAAGTCAACCAAAAGTAAAAAACATGAATATCTCCCGTGGTGCTTACAATATTTTATTTACTAGCCTAATATTATGAAATTTCAAAATGTCATAGTAACTACATTTAAAATAAGAATATGCAAGTAACCTCAATATATGCCTGAGTGTATTGTTGCTAAGACGATATTTCTAGTTGCATGTTTTGTTGCTTGTTTGTTTGTTAATGGACAAAGTCTAGGCGTTCAGAGTGCCAGGTACCTTAGACACCAACTGCTTTCATCATATGGTTAAAGTCCTACTTAGAATTTTACCGAGACTAGGGAGATCCAACCCTAGCAAGGGATCTTTTGTATGCTACACATCGTAGTAACATACGAGCGGAACTAGAAATATTATCTACCTAGCCATGATAGAAACAATTGGTTTCTTGGACTAGCTTCAGCCTCGGCCAACTAAATTACTATGGCCTGCACATAGGGAACATCTCCTGTAGCCACCTATTGTGAGAATTTAAAAGCATTTAGTGTGTTTCTTAGCTCAAATGTCAAAATCTGACGTTTAACTTTAAAAGGTTAATTGCACATGAAATCTCAGTTTATTGTTTTTGTTGAAATTTAACACAATTTCTAATCAATCAATACATAAAGTAAGTTTATTTGTGGAAGTTTTAATCCACGGTCTTGCAGATAAATTAATCTGCTGAATAAATGTTGGTTTCAGGCATATCATTGATTTTTAAACTTTGGATTTTCAATCGTAGTTCTACTGGTAATAACAATCCTTCGCTATTGATGGATGCTGTTTGGAGGGATGACAGTTGGGCAATACTACTAATAAAACTAAAATGTTCTGCGCTATTGGAACTGTCAGACGATTTAACTATTTCACAGCGCAAAATTTGCCTTAGTGCATATTCTACTGTTCGGGCATCTGTAGCTTCATTGAGAGAAAGTTGCTTAAACTGCATCAAAACTGAATGCTTGTGTTAATACATAATAGAAGCCAGCTTGCTCAAGAAGAAATTTTATGCATAAATAAGTATTCTGAAGTGAATTCTAGAGCGTGTGTGGTTTCCTTTGTCAATCCTGGTAATCCCGTACTACATGAACGTAAGGTGCAATGCTGCTATCCAAGGAACGAATATATTGAGTTTTGTTTGAAACGTGTATGTGGAAAGAATTATAAATATTCCCCATGTATGTTACTGTAGTATTAATGTTAAGAAAATTATTGTCACCGGATTCTTTCAAAAATTTAAATGAACTAGTCGCTGTAGGAGCAAATATTGGGATAGCTCGCAGAACATTCATCTTTTCAAAATTTGTGAGATATAAATGCATTCTTGTTAAATATCGAACAGATTTAACTGGTAATCCCTTCTGTAAATTATATAATAATCTCAAATACGTTGAAGTAATTTTCCATTCGAGGAATAACAAAAATAGTGGTAGTGGCGAAAGAAAAGGATGCCCAATGCAATTTCTAATTGATCTCCCACTTAACATTTTAAAAAGTGTGACATTAGATGAAAAATTGTCCGTAACCAGTCGTAACACAACAAAACGACAATCAGTTACAAGTTGCTGTGATTCGAAATGATTTTTACATAAGGCCGTATAGTCTGTAATTTTAGAGATATGTGCAATAAAAATGTAGTTAACATGCAACATGTAGTTTTTTTACTGTTGATTAATACCACAAAATTCTTGTAAAGGTTCAACCCATTGCTGGCGAACACACAATTCACTAGGCAGTTGGAACTAACCATTTTAAAATTTAATAGAATATTGTCACAACTAAGGATGTACACAGAGCTGGACTGAGTGTGGAGAGAAAGTTAACAAGTTTTTCGGCGATAACAAGAAGACCTGAACTGTTACGATAGTGATAACCTTATGGGTGCCAATAGTTAACTGCACAGCTTGTTTAACTTTTATCAGCAGAAACCCGCAAGGAGTTTGTTGTGAAGGTTGCAAAAGACAATACCATGCTTCTTATATGGCAAACAACTACGATATTATTATACCGGGGCTACTATAGAAATGCTCCCAATGTGCAAAGAATTGTCTGGTGCTTGATATTGCAGATGTTTCAAAGTCTGGTTGAGATAGAACTGTTTTGTAATTGGGTATTTATACTGTAAAACAGGTTAAAATAAAATAAATAAATAAAATTATATCCAATACTTTTAACAAGCCGAGTACTAATAAGTGCTATAACTATTTTGATTGTTAGAATAACATTTAAGTTGCCAATACATTTTCAAAGGTGACGTAATCTATTTATATTTCAATTTTAGACATTGGAAAAATAAGCATTTCTATAGAAACAACATATGCTATTGTATTCCATATGTCAAATACTTAAATTTACCGCCATAAATAAAATACGTTTCAGTATTAATTACTAGATGTCTCTAGGTGGTGTTCCTTATGTGCAGGCCATATTATTTAATTTAGTTGGCCATGCTTCAGCTTGTAATGTCAAACAGTCTTTCATTGTTGCATGAAAAATTTGATTCATAGCCGCTAGTAATTTTATATTTTGTGGAGTGTTTTGTGTCTAAAAATTAGTCTTTTGAAATTAGAGCATCGAAGTGTAATAAAATTCCTTACAAAGGAAGGCAACAATCCGAAAAAGATTTGCGAACGAATGATGCGGTGTATGGAGACGATGCTCCATCATATTTCACAATTAAATTTTGGTCAAAACAATTTCGGTGGGGACGGGAATTTATAGAAGATGATCCCAGAAGTGGAAGACCTACAGAAAGTGCAAGAAAGTCGAAGCCATGGTTCTTAAGGATCGCCGTATAAAAATCTTCACCATTGCTACAGCATTGGAAATATCCGAACCTAGCATTTTGACAATATTGCACGACAAACTGGGCATGAGTAAAGTTTCAGCAAGGTGGGTTCCCAGATTATTGTCTCCTGAGCAAAAGCTGCGTAGACAGCAAATTTGTAGAAACAATTTGGAATCTTTGGAAGAGGACCCCGACTTCTTAATGCGGATAGTGACTGGTGATGAGACTTGGGTACATCACTGGGACCCTGAGACGAAATTAGAGTCTGTGCAATGGGTGCATAAGGGGTCTCCTCCCCCAAAGAAGGTCCGCACGCAATCTTCAGCTGGAAAACTCATGGAAACCATCTTTTGGGACATGCAAGGTATTCTTTTGATTGAATATATGCCTAAAGGCTCTACAATCACTGCAGAGGTTTATGGTAACACTATCAAAAACCTGCGTACAGCTATTGTCAAAGAACATCCAAATTTATCACAAGGTGAATCGCTCAATCTTCATGACAACGCGACCGTGCATAAGGCCGCCAAAATCAAACCAATTCTGCAGGAATGCCGCTTTATTGAGATAAACCATCCACCTTATTGTCCGAATCTGGCACCGTCCGACTTCTATCTATTCAGAAACCTAAAAAAGAATCTCAGAGGGCGTCGTTCTGAAACAGACGAGCATTTGAAGGAGGAAGTCAAGGACTATTTTGAGACCCAAGAGGAATCTTTTTTTTTTCAAAAGGCATTAACTCTTTGAAGGACAAATGGCATAAGTGCGTTGAAGTTGGGGGAGATTATATTGAAAAATAAAATTATTTTAAAAACCGTATGTAATTCGTTTCGTCGTTAGGTAGATAACTTTTGTAGTTCCCCTCGTAGGACGCACGGCATCACATCACTTCCCAATGATGGCATTCTGAAGAGGCTTTTATCTGCAAGGTTTTTTTTTTTAGTTTTGAAAACCTCACCGGGAAAGCGAATCGAACTCGCGACCCTTATATCAGTAATCAGGATGCTTACCACTGAGCTACCAACTCCGGCTAGTTGCATGGTGATCATGAGATTAAGGGAGAAATAATTTGAAAAATCCCTAAAGAGTTATGGGTAGCCCTTCACATTTTGTACCTATGACGCTGTTACGTGTAATTTTATATTTACATGCAGTTTAGAAAATGCTTCGAGTGATCTTCAGTTCCTAAGTGTATATTTGGTTGCATACTCATTTCTCATTTTTGGGTTGTTTTGAAAAACCTTGAGTTGTAGGGTATTATAATATTTTTTGAAAATAGATTGTGAGTACGATTTCCGGCGGCCATTATATGCCTCTGATTTTTGGTGTGGTTTTGTTTTTGGGTGATGTGCCTGCTGATTCTTGGAATATTGCTTTATGCATATCTACGATTCCAGAATTATTATGTAAATCGTCATTCATCCGCAAGAAATCCTGTGTGAGATTACTGGAATAAATCTAGTTTAAGTGGAATAACAATTTATTTCCTCAAGATCACTTACTTATGGTCATCCTCCAGCTTCGGTATGTTTTTGTCGTTCCGTTTGAAGACCGATTTGGATATTGTCATTTGAAGTCTTCTTTTTACTCGTATCCCCTTGTGGCTTAGTGCCATATTCTGCATGTGCTTCCCTTTCGTTTTTGATGTCGCTTGCTAATGCACCTGTAGGACCAACTCCTACACAGTTCTTAGCCGCTCAATTCATTCTTCCGAAGCTTTTCCTCACACGACTTTGACTAATTGAAGGAAAGCCTGTCGCACATCAGGTTGCACACTCGCTTGGACGGCATCCCCAAGTCCACCACCCTGTATAACTGCTGTGACGACGCCGCCGTGCTCTGCATGCACCAAGAAGGTACTGTTCTGTGCACCCACATATCTTCTGCGTGTACACATCGCGTGTTTAGCCATCTGATCCGTCAAAACCGAAAATACCATTACTGCTCTTACTATGAAATTCTAAGCGTTTTGCCTACCGTTTATGCTGGCAAAATTTCTAGTTGACGGTACAGAAAAATCAAGAAAACCTGACGTCGTTGCGATATATCCACCTTGTCCATTTAATAGTGCTAATCAGTTAGTACGCTTTATATGTACTATTTCCTAGATTGGCTACTCTGTTAGCGTTTTGGTCACATTCAACTCGGGAGTATTTAACGCGTTTCTCAAGGTTTTAAAATTAATGTTTTCCATGCGAGGATCTCCGGGAGTCAAAACATTAAAAGAAGCTTTTTTCTAACGCTGAAAATACACAGTTAAGTGTATAATACCCGAGACCCATGGTACCATTCGCGTAGATTCGCAGTACTTTATTTTTAAGTAACTCTATACTAATAGTTGAGATACGTGAGCTCTTATATTTAAAACTAAATTAAATCTACTATTCCAATTACAAACAAGTATCATATCACAGATTTGTTTTGCCTTCGTTGAGTATGGTGAAGATTGTAAGTCGGTGATTATATTTGTTTGCTGATTTCCCTTGACAACGGAACTTATAGTAGATTATGCAATGAGGGAGAGAAATTGCACTGAAGCAAAATAGCAAGTTGCATATACTATTTTTTTCACGTTGCAGGAAGATTTAAAATGAAAACCCGTTTTTTAAATGTCATTGATTGACATTTTAGTTACAATTATTTTAAAATTAGTAGCCTATAGTAAATTTTAAAGTTGGTGGCACTGTAGGTCATTATGACAATTATGTCAAATTCGAGGTTATCAGTTTATCAACTGACGCAAAACCTAACCTGCTAAACTCGAATTTGACATAATTGTTTTGTCAGTCATAATGAAAACTCCCTAGAATTTTTTTTTCTTATTTTTCTCTAGGGAGTAAATGTTTTACTTTTGTCACAATTTTGATGCTATAGGAACCGACTTCTACTTCCGGTCGTGGAAAATTATTATTATTAAGTTCCTAGGATAATAAAATTAGCAAGGCAAGATGCAGACTTCGACGTTTTGTTTATGTGACATGTGACACTCACAGGTAACACGACTCACGAAAATTAATCCTGGTGAGAGATGGCAAACCAAACGATTTTTTCAAAGATCTAGGAGAATTTCGATAAGCAGCGGGAAAAATATAATAAGATAACTCGGAATATATCGCCTATTAACATTTTCGGCAACAAGCCGCGGCTTTGCCTTGGCTTGTACTTGCCTACCTCAAATGTTAATAGGTCCTTACATTCCTTGTTACTTAAATAGCTATTCAAATTGGTT
Organism: Agriotes lineatus; assembly: GCA_940337035.1. Taxonomy (NCBI): domain Eukaryota; kingdom Metazoa; phylum Arthropoda; class Insecta; order Coleoptera; family Elateridae; genus Agriotes; species Agriotes lineatus. The sequence continues at coordinate 86,515 of CALNHX010005656.1, read as the reverse complement.
TTACTGTACAATTACTGATATTATTTGTTTTACCCAGTTAAAATTGCTCCCGGTTTATTCGTTATGCATACATGTAACAGTACATAACGAACGTTTTGAATACTGATGCAGGGTATCCTTTAAAAATACTACTTATAAGTATATTATAGTACATTGACAGAATTGTCTGCAAATGTAAGAAAGTTAACTGGCAACATAAAGACAAATACTGCCAAAAACGATAAGGATGGACAAATATTATGTACAGCTGAACAACAGCTATCAAGATGGGTAAAGTGTTTCAGAAAAATAATTAATTGAGGTGCCAAAGAAAACACTGACGCAGAAATTGTACACGAGGTGAAATGAGATAAGGACCCGTAGTCCAGGTAAATGTTGATCCACCGTCAAAAGAAGAAATACTCCATGCCATCAAGTAAGAAAAGAAAGAAAAAGCACCCAGGTTTAACCAGATTGCAACTGACATGTTGAACATAGATGTATGTAGAGACGTTGGCAGTAGTCCTCAAACTACTTATGAATAATATTTGGAGAAAGAAAAACTTTCCAAATGATTGGAAGGTAGGGCTAGTTTTCAAATTACCAAAGAACGTTGACATAAACAAAATGCAGAAATTAGGGGGGAATAACACTACGAAGTGTTGTAAACAAAATATTCTATAAGGCTATCTTAAACAAAGTGTCAGCGAGAATTGACAAGAGAATACGTAAAGAATAATATTAGCGCATGCAAAATTAATCAAAAATTACAAGAACCTTGAAAAAATTGTGCAAGCAAGGAATTTAGTAGAAATTCTTACCGAATATACTAAAAGTTCCCTAAAATCGAAGCTGTAATAATGCCGCAATATTTAAAAATGGCAGTTCATTTTCAGCATACTTACTATAATGCAATAAAAAAATTTGTTATTTCAATTTTTCCTTTAAACCGAAAGGTTTTTCAATTATGAGCAGTAGAAGAATATGAGCAGGTATAAATATCGGCGACTATTCAATTCACCTGTCATCTGTTAAAAAGTGGTCAATGAAAATCCGGAACCTAACGTTTCTTGACCAACCAAAAATATCAGCTACTCAAGTGAATGTTTTAAACAAATGTAGTTTTTATTCCAAAAAATAAATTTTAGTTTTATGTTACTATAGAAATTGGGAGGTTTGTTGCTGGATTCACTGAAAACTAATTTTAAAAATCTGGTGTGATATACGCACACAACTTCCTTCTACAGTGATCTTATAATTAGCACAAATTTGTTTTTTTAATTTTTAAATAATTGTCAATCATTTTCAAAAATTGCAAATTCCACGAAAACGGTACAAAATAGAGCGTTAGTTCAAGAGATTTTTTTTTCTAAAATTCTAAGCTAAATTTACAAATGTAATAATATACCGGGTGTTCTATTTAAAATAGGAGTTAATAAAGAAAATAGAAAAAACAAAATAAACCCATTTTAGAGGCATTGAACTAGAAAATAGCCTATCTCACATGTGAATACACATTAAAAATGTAATAAAAATGTAAAGTTTTACAAAATCGTTTAAGCCGTTTTTGAAAAAATCGAAAAAAACTGAAAAATCGCACCATAGTTCCGGTTATGCGATTTTCAAAAGCTTGCAGTCGCATCTAGATAGTACACAACACTTATATATGAAGTTTCAACGTCATATCTCTTTTCGTTATTGAGATATACTGTTCACAGGTAGACACACAGACCAACGAATAAAAATATGTTTTTTGGATTCAGGGAACTCTAAAACGTGAACATCTGTAGAAAACTCAATTTCGAATTCTTGTGGTGAATCCGATACTTTCTTTATCGTAAAAGGAAGTAAAAATAGTTTGTTTCACTGAATAGACCCTCGAATACCATTATTAGTCAAAGTTAAGTACATTATTTTTGCGGTGGTATCATTACTCATGTCCATTGCACTAGAGATTAGGAGAACGCACTCATCCTAGTCGTATCGAATGCATCGCCATTCGTGATACCATCGCAAAAATAGTCAAGGTAACTTTGAATACTCATGGTACGAGTATTATAAGTGAGAATACTGTCGCCAGAACAAAGCAAACGGATTTTCGTCGAAAGGATAGAAATAAAAAATGCCTTATACAGGGTTTTCCGATTGCTATTCACCATGTATCAATTGTGTTTCACTATTTGTCAAATGTAATTCTCACTTGTCCATGACAAGTGTTGACATCAGGGAAAAGCATTTGAGATAAAGTGAAACACAACTGATACATGGTGAAAAGCAATCGGAAAACACTGTAAGATACACTGCGGCAATAAATTAGAGGAACACTTAAAAAGGTAGTGTCAGGGAAGATAGACGGTCGGCCTTACCTTTTGGCGAAAGTTATATTTGATGTTTTGCCGGCTGGTAACTATCGGCCTAATTGGGCTAGCTCGCCGCGAGGGTCGCAGGGTTCCAGCTATGCTGAAAGAGAATACAAAAAAAAGGAGTGGGCGCCAGGTCCTAGACTCAGATCCAATTCCTTGTGCCGGACCTTACACAAGGTCGAGGATAAAAACCAGCAAGTCAAAAATAAACAAACCAACAACCAATGAATAGATCACAGCTTTATTTCAAATAGTTTGGTGCGTACTATAGTGCAAGGCTAACACAAGTATATATAAATATCACAGCAGGCAATATTTTTAGCAACACCAGAGAAAGCACACAGTATGCGACATGCAATAATAAATACAAATACAAATATAAATACAAATTTAAATTTAAGTATCGAGCAAATAGTAGCCCACGAGCAGCAATGACTATGACCTGAGAATGGGCTAACACATTAAAACATTGTGCGGTTAAAACGGAGCGTAGCGAGTATTAAATTAAAAAGAAAATAAATTGATCAAGCGCGAGTCGCGGAGCGAGTTTAAAATTTCGCGTATACCGGCTCGGAGCAATACAAGACCACCTTGGCTAACGTTTCAACCCCGAAGGTTAGCTAAATGACGCTATATCTATATTCAAAATTTTCTCAAGGGCGGAATCAGCGTGCGTTTGCGTGGCCACACATGAACGACGGTGTCCATATTAAAAATGCATTAAGTGTACGTATGTATATTTATATGCTAAAGAAAGCAAAGGCTTGAATTTGCCCCTTACTCGGTTAACGGAGGTCTACAATAATCACAATGCTCCCGAAGGGTGCTCACGAGACACTGCTACTGAAGTGTGCCTATCTTCACGCCGAAGGTTTGACATGAAAATATTAATTACTGTTTGGTGATGAAAATCGCGAGGCTTTAAGGCGTCCGAACTGTGTTATGTAAGCGGGTGAGTAAAAGCGACGTCCAGATAGGACACAAGTGAAGCTCAAAGTTACAAGTTCTACTCTATAAATTTTTCAGATAACACAGGTCAATAAGGTTAGGAGACCCGAAGGTACAAACGGAGCAATACACAGGTAATTTTTACGACCTCAATTTAGCAAGTAACAGAGGGTAACCGCATGTCATTGCGCGGCGGCCCGAACAAAAATAACACAATTTCAAATATTACTAAACTAACGATGCACGAAGCCTACTATCGTACAATCCGATGCTGAATAAAATCACACATGTCCGGAGTGCTAACGGCATGAAACAGTATGATTCAATTATAAGTTACAACAGGCGCAATGCATATTATCTACAATAACGTCTTGCCTGCAGGAAAGTTCACCAGAACCTAATCTCTCCGTTCGCTCCCCTGTGGTTGGACGTAGCTAGAGAGAAGCAACGATGACGGCTGCAGCTGCGGGGTGCAGTGCCAGCTATGGAGGTCGCAAGATGACTTGCAGGTGAGTGTAAAGCAGTTGCTCAATCTTCAGCGTTGCCCACGAGAGTTGCAAAATTCACAGGCGATGCGACTATCTTAGGGGCCCAGTGCATCGAACTGGATTCCAGCAGGGTGCAGTCGAACGGGGTAGGTCTACTCCAGACAGGAAGGATTTCAAGCAGATGGGGAGTGTTTTAACTCCCGCCGGGAATTTTGGCTAAAAACGCACAGAACCCAAATGTATTCCCGATTAAGAAGAAACTGACCTAATCTTACCTCAAGCTGCGGGTCGAGCCGAAAGAAGCGTGCTAAAGTCGTTTCCAGGAGATCCGCCAAAGCGAAGGGATGCAAGTAAGTAGCTAACTAATCATTACGAACATCCACGATAACGCAGAAATGCTTCCAGATCCCTCAAACAATCTATTCGAAGAGGCGAGCCCTGCCAAAGGGCTATGAAGCACTTAGCTGCAGAGGAACACCTACTAGCACGACAGTTTAGCTTGGAAAGAAAGCCGAAAAATTCAAAAACCCAGCCCACAGGTCATCTGATAACAAAAATTTGGGCCAGAAGAAGCCAAAAAACCAGTCAGGCAAGTTTGACTGCAGGAAAAGATAACATTGCTCTAGCAACAAATGGAATAGTTAAAAACAATTTGTATCACCGGTTGCCTAGCGGCCATACCCAAATATTTGTAAAAATATAGCAAGAATAAACCTAATTTGCAAAATATAAGTAATTAAACGAGGGGTTGCTTACGAAACTGCATGATAATTATAGGAGAGTAATTAAAAATAAGATACAGCTAATTATACCTAGTTTAAAGCATGCAAACATTGACAAAAGCCAACCATAAATATTCAAGTTCAGAAATTCAGCTAGCAGAAGTTCAATACTACGGGGGACACTCCAAAAGTATCGTAACAAATTCTCCCCCCACAAAAGGGAGGGTAAATCACCCCAGATTTACCTGACCATACAACTGCCATCAATACCGAATTGCCAAAAAAAAAACGATGCCTGCCGGAAAGAAATACAAAGGGAAGAAACAGAGGACTTAAAAGAGTAGACAGGAAGAGAGGATGTAAGAGTTCAAGCACCTCATCGAAGACAACTAGACACCAACCTCTTCCGTCGCTGCAAGATGATGTGAGCTGCGCCGGTGGAAGGGAAGGTTACGCCAGGTTGCAACAAAGATGCACCCGAAACGCAAACACCTCGGAAAGATGCGGAGTGGGAGACAGGAAAGCGAACGACACAGAAGAAGGAAGGGAAAGGAAAACCAACCTCAACCAAGGGTTAAGTACTTAGGCCCAGGATCGACCTACAGCACTGAAGCTATCTCCAAATGACGGAAGATAGAACTGATATCCAAAATAACACAAAGTATAAAGAGAACGAACACAGCAAAAAGAGGGAACATCCCTTTCAAACAAGAAAAAAAATGAGACAGAGAAAGATGCGAGAAATGAAGGGACCAGATGTTTAGGTCGGGACTCCAATTCGAGAAAAAGGAAAGGTGAGTTGGGTCCCAAAGGTTCCGTCCGACGTCCCCAAACCAACCTCCCAAAAAGACGTAGACGAGACCACACAAACAAGAGACAAGGTTAGCGAGAGGGACAATGCCTTGGAGAGAGATTCAGGTCCCAATAAATCCGACAAAGTCGATGCCCTAAAAGAGCGAACGAAACCGTCCTCAAAAACCAGACACACCCAAACGCAAAACCGAAAAGGACAGAGGCTCAACAAAAGAGTCGGGTTCCACGAATCCAGACAAAGCCGAGGCCCTAAAAGAGGGCAAAAGAAACCGTTCTCAGACATCAAGCATGCCCAAGGCAAGGAGTAAGTTTCACTTGAGGATTGAAATCCGCCTAAGCGAGGGGATACCCTATCAACCAACCAAACACACAGAACGTATAGCTGACGGCAATAGGCATCATCAGCTATACCTCAAAAATTCCAAAAATCCAAAAGGGCACCCTACAAGCATCCACCAAGCTCACTCAAACCTCACCAAGAAAAGCGGACAAAAGAAATCCTAAAAGAAATGAAATCAAGCAATCAATCACTATACCAATCGAACCCAAAGATGGCTGGAGAGATTATCCAAATCGCCGAAGCAAATCTCCCAGACACATCGCCACCGAATAACTAACCTATCATCAATCCACACAAAGAAGAAAACCAATCAAAGAAGAACTACTCTAAAACAATCCAAAGAGGTTCGGGAGATTATCCAAATGTGCCGCAGCAAATCTCCCAAAACGCATCGCCACCGAACAACTAGCAAACAATCCGAAGAATAAAGAGAAGAACCAATCAAAGAAGAGCTAAACCAATCCACACTAGAAAGATGGTTTGAAGAGCCTAAAAATCCACAAAAGTGTACCCCTCAAACGCACCAATCACACTCCAAAATACTAATCAACATTCCGAAGGAAAAAGCAAGAAAACAGACTACACAAAGAAAACACAAAGTAAACTCAAGCAAACTGAATCAACAAATACTCAATAAAATACGCGAACACGCAGCCAATAAAAATACAAATCATCAAAAAGATTCATCAGAACACACCAATAAGCAATTCTATAACTAGGAGTCAATCATAAAATAACACAAAAAAAAAGTCAATACGATCTAACACCCTAAAAATTCGATTTGCACTATAGTACCACCAAGTACCCTAATAACGACGTAGTCAAAAATCCTTTCAAGGCCCCAAAGCGTTGGGCGTCAAAATCTTCTTGTCAGGGAAGATAGACGGTCGGCCTTACCTTTTGGCGAAAGTTATATTTGATGTTTTGCCGGCTGGTAACTATCGGCCTAATTGGGCTAGCTCGCCGCGAGGGTCGCAGGGTTCCAGCTATGCTGAAAGAGAATACAAAAAAAAAAGGAGTGGGCGCCAGGTCCTAGACTCAGATCCAATTCCTTGTGCCGGACCTTACACAAGGTCGAGGATAAAAACCAGCAAGTCAAAAATAAACAAACCAACAACCAATGAATAGATCACAGCTTTATTTCAAATAGTTTGGTGCGTACTATAGTGCAAGGCTAACACAAGTATATATAAATATCACAGCAGGCAATATTTTTAGCAACACCAGAGAAAGCACACAGTATGCGACATGCAATAATAAATACAAATACAAATATAAATACAAATTTAAATTTAAGTATCGAGCAAATAGTAGCCCACGAGCAGCAATGACTATGACCTGAGAATGGGCTAACACATTAAAACATTGTGCGGTTAAAACGGAGCGTAGCGAGTATTAAATTAAAAAGAAAATAAATTGATCAAGCGCGAGTCGCGGAGCGAGTTTAAAATTTCGCGTATACCGGCTCGGAGCAATACAAGATCACCTTGGCTAACGTTTCAACCCCGAAGGTTAGCTAAATGACGCTATATCTATATTCAAAATTTTCTCAAGGGCGGAATCAGCGTGCGTTTGCGTGGCCACACATGAACGACGGTGTCCATATTAAAAATGCATTAAGTGTACGTATGTATATTTTTATGCTAAAGAAAGCAAAGGCTTGGATTTGCCCCTTACTCGGTTAACGGAGGTCTACAATAATCACAATGCTCCCGAAGGGTGCTCACGAGACACTGCTACTGAAGTGTGCCCATCTTCACGCCGAAGGTTTGACATGAAAATATTAATTACTGTTTGGTGATGAAAATCGCGAGGCTTTAAGGCGTCCGAACTGTGTTATGTAAGCGGGTGAGTAAAAGCGACGTCCAGATAGGACACAAGTGAAGCTCAAAGTTACAAGTTCTACTCTATAAATTTTTCAGATAACACAGGTCAATAAGGTTAGGAGACCCGAAGGTACAAACGGAGCAATACACAGGTAATCCTTACGACCTCAATTTAGCAAGTAGCAGAGGGTAACCGCATGTCATTGCGCGGCGGCCCGAACAAAAATAACACAATTTCAAATATTACTAAACTAACGATGCACGAAGCCTACTATCGTACAATCCGATGCTGAATAAAATCACACATGTCCGGAGTGCTAACGGCATGAAACAGTATGATTCAATTATAAGTTACAACAGGCGCAATGCATATTATCTACAATAACGTCTTGCCTGCAGGAAAGTTCACCAGAACCTAATCTCTCCGTTCGCTCCCCTGTGGTTGGACGTAGCTAGAGAGAAGCAACGATGACGGCTGCAGCTGCGGGGTGCAGTGCCAGCTATGGAGGTTGCAAGATGACTTGCAGGTGAGTGTAAAGCAGTTGCTCAATCTTCAGCGTTGCCCACGAGAGTTGCAAAATTCACAGGCGATGCGACTATCTTAGGGGCCCAGTGCATCGAACTGGATTCCAGCAGGGTGCAGTCGAACGGGGTAGGTCTACTCCAGACAGGAAGGATTTCAAGCAGATGGGGAGTGTTTTAACTCCCGCCGGGAATTTTGGCTAAAAACGCACAGAACCCAAATGTATTCCCGATTAAGAAGAAACTGACCTAATCTTACCTCAAGCTGGGGGTCGAGCCGAAAGAAGCGTGCTAAAGTCGTTTCCAGGAGATCCGCCAAAGCGAAGGGATGCAAGTAAGTAGCTAACTAATCATTACGAACATCCACGATAACGCAGAAATGCTTCCAGATCCCTCAAACAATCTATTCGAAGAGGCGAGCCCTGCCAAAGGGCTATGAAGCACTTAGCTGCAGAGGAACACCTACTAGCACGACAGTTTAGCTTGGAAAGAAAGCCGAAAAATTCAAAAACCCAGCCCACAGGTCATCTGATAAAAAAAATTTGGGCCAGAAGAAGCCAAAAAACCAGTCAGGCAAGTTTGACTGCAGGAAAAGATAACATTGCTCTAGCAACAAATGGAATAGTTAAAAACAATTTGTATCACCGGTTGCCTAACGGCCATACCCAAATATTTGTAAAAATATAGCAAGAATAAACCTAATTTGCAAAATATAAGTAATTAAACGAGGGGTTGCTTACGAAACTGCATGATAATTATAGGAGAGTAATTAAAAATAAGATACAGCTAATTATACCTAGTTTAAAGCATGCAAACATTGACAAAAGCCAACCATAAATATTCAAGTTCAGAAATTCAGCTAGCAGAAGTTCAATACTACGGGGGACACTCCAAAAGTATCGTAACAGTAGTTGCAAATACCATTTTTTAAAACTGCAGGAAGTGAAACTCGGTAAATTGGTTATATTATCAGTTATTGAAAAAAAAATTAATTACTCCCGTCTTCGAAACCCAAAGAACATAAAAACTTGGATAAGCTGTGTAGAAGTAGACTTAGGTAATTTAAAATACACTTTAAAGAATTAAAAATTAAAAGAAATCTAGTAGCCTACGACCTCCATTAGCTTGGATGACGGCCTGGTACCTTCACGGCATACTTTCAATCAACTTCCGTATACTTTCTTGAGGTATGTTGGGTCATTCTTCTAAAAGAAATACCATGAGCTGTTAGAATACATACTGAAGCAAAAGGTCAGTTTCTGATCATCAGATCGAACTAGCCACATAAGTGCTCAATTGAATTAAGGTCTGTGCTTAGAGCGGTCCAGTCAATCACAGAGATTTGGTATTCTTATAGGAACCTTATCGTCTGAGCTGCTACGTGGAATGAGGCATTATCTTGTTGGGACAGAAATACAACACTACAAAGGTTGCAGTAGATACCTCAAATTTTAAATAATTTCTTCAATGTACCGGGCAGCATTTATTCAGTCTGACACATAAACGAGATCTGCATGAGTATTAAAAGTGCTACCATACCACATCATATCAGATCCTCTTTCAAACTTATCTACCATCTGCACTAGTCCTTCACGATAGCGTTACCTGCACGTGCCCAAACTCGAAGACAACCACCACAACGTATCAATCTAAATCTTGACCCATCACTAAAAAGCATTGATGATCACTGCTTCGTTCCTCAATCTGCTTGTTGTTGCGCAAGAGCCAGTCGGTCGCTTCTGGGATTACGAGTCAACCGTCGCTTTCGGACTAGCCACCATGACTTTAAATTATTTTCTCACAATCTTTTTGTTATATTTTATGTACCTGGCTACAACTGCCTCTTCTAAGGCTGCCTCTCAGTAATGATTCCAAACCCTGGAACCCTGGACACAACAGAAGGGCTAACATTAACCCGTGAAATCCCATCGTTTTATTTAGAGGACAATGTGTGTAGGAATTTTTTACCGCCACTTTGGGGTAATTGATTGGTTCGATGTATGTACCGACTAAAAATAGATGCACAAGGGTTTATCGAGCCCTACTTAGTTCTCAAGAATCAGTTGTTGTGTCTCGCCTGTCAATGTGACTATATTGTATATTTTTTTATTCCTCGCACCATAATTTTGTTTTAGTGATTTCGTGTAAATCACACCACAAAACTAAATATATCTTGTTTTTTAGTATGCTGTAAGATCAAGTTTCTTATGATAAATATATATTTAGATCATTTTTTAAAAATTTTGTTTACGAATCTGCAAATATTGCTGTCCTATAAATATAACGCTGGGCGTTACAGGGAATATTTGCACTATTTTGACCATCATTTTATATGCGAATTTTGTTTTCAGATTTTATTGTAAAGTGGTAATAAGTAGTAAGAATGTATTCCCCGCAAAGTAGAACAACACTAAATTCGCGATATTGGAAAAAAACTTTGGAACAATTGAACCATTAGCGTCTGCTCCTCGATAGGCAAAAAAAAAGAACGTGGTGGCGTTCCTCAGCCAAGACTGATCTATAATTATAACTTACTAGCTGACCCGGCAAACGTTGTTTGGGATTATAACATGATGAGGAAAACCCTTCAAATCATTAAGCAGAGAATCATAAAAGTATGACTGCAAATATAAAGTCGTACAGTGTATAGAAAAACACACTTTCGATGTTTTCCAATTTTGCGGCTTTCTCTTTGGATTTTTCCGAATTTTCTTTTTTGCTAAACCAACTCGGGAGTAAGACGAACAAAACAAAAAAATCATCCAAATCGGTCAAGTTGTTCTCGTTACTAACACACGGCGATTGATTTTTACATATATAGATATATGAAACATGGTATTTGGGTGAAAGGAAGAACGTGGTATAGGTGCTTAGTGACCCGCATTATTGATATAGCTGTAGTAAATGCATTTCTTTTATACCAAAATACTCATGGCAAAAAAATCAATTTTTATAAAGGACTAGCTGACCCGGCAAACGTTGTTCTGCCCTTGGACTTAAAAATAAATGGAATTTTCGCAATCAACGTCCCAAAAAACCTCAATAACAACACCCATGTCGATTTTTAGGCTTATTTACCCCATTTCACCCCCTAAGGGGTTGATTTTCTGAAAATTACGAAATACGTGTTTGCTTATTTGATTTTAGGAGTACTCCTACGAAGTTTCAAGTTGAATGTTTATTTAATATTATTTTTCCATACAAAATTGGAACTCGATTTTATCCCTAGAGGGGTTGAATTGCGAAACAATCTTCCTTACTCCTTGTATACATCATAAATGGAACCTCTGTGCAAAATTTCAGCTTTCTAGGTCCAAGGATTTGAGCTGAGCGTTGATGAGCCCGTGAGTGAGTCAGGACTTTTCTTTATATATTGTAGCGGCTCCCTTATTATTTTGAATGGAATAGCATGAATAAATTAAAAATTCACCTTTGCCGCAACAACGTTGGACGCCATATTGTAATGAACTGATTGACTGTACAAGGCTGCACATTACGGTGCTTGTTTGTAATGAATGCCTTGATTTATAAAGGTTATTTTTAATTTACAAAATTTAATAATTAGGGTAAATCACCACAGTAAATTTAAGGTTAGTTAAAATGAAATATATTATTTGATGTTCAAAATAGAATGGTTAGATGCCCCTTTCTTAATATTTTATATAACTGCAGTAATTTATACTAGCTCACGGCAGAACACAAAAAACTCTTTTCTCAGTTGGGATCAAAAATTGGCTATATTCATAAATTAGTAGTTCAAATGTGCGATTCTAGTTCATATGATTCACAACCTCGTAAATTGACATTTAACACATAAAGCGGTTTGTGTGTACAGCGTGAATTTGAACGTTTTAATAGTGAAAATAGGCGAGGAAGCGTCAGGTAAATAATTTGAATATTCTGCTTAGCAACAAAACCTCCACTTCATTGTTATTAGGATGACCCACGCCAACAAGCAATTGTTTCTGATGCTTGAAAAATTTTCGCAAAATTGCAAATTCTGATGACGCCTTCCAACTTGCGAAGCCCACGGAGTATTTGGACTCTTTGAATAGCGATAGGCTTCTTCAGCAAGGTTTATTCTTGTATTCAAATAGCTTTCCTGAATGCCAACAATCGAATTTCCTACCTCGTAAAGATTGGCACAACTTGGCTCCGATATGGTCGTAGACGACGCTGCTAGAATTTCTCAGCCTGTAGACGTTTCCCTGGCCGTAAATGTTGATTGAGATGCCCTTGCACACTCTGCTGATGTCCTGGATTGCTGACCTCTGGGTTCCGGTGGTTAAATTGATCGTAGACGAAGATCGAAAATTTTAGGTGATCGGCTGCCGTTCCCACTCGAAGATCGGATTGGAAAAATCTTTTATTTTTCGTCGTGGTACTCGCCACAAACACTAGTACAGCTGTCTGAACACTTATGTAAATAAACTGTATACTTTTTATTTGGGTAAGAACACGTTTATTATTTAAAAACATTAATTACTTGGGAGTACAAATTTTCGGCAAGCCCCATTAATTTAATTGCAATTGTTCTCCTCTTATTATCAACAAAAATCATCACGTTGCTGTTACCGTGATCTGCTATTAATTAGAAATTAGTTATAACTATTAACGGAGTAAAGTTTGAACACATAAATCTTAAATTAACATTTTCTTAAATCTAAATATTGTCTTTTGCTTATAACTAGTATTGTTCCTTCTCGTTACACACACATACGCTTTTTTTTAAATCACTGGTCTGCTTTTTGCACTTTGTTTTTTATTACACTGGTATTTGAGTTCACCATTTTTCCACGTCACTTGCCTTTCTTCTCCTCCGTTGCCTAATTCTGGATTGCTCTTTGCAATTTACTAGATTATCATTATCTTGCTTTCATCTACCTTTCAGATTGCTCGCCTTTTCATTAGCCATTGCTTTTATTAATAACTGCGCTCATTTAGTATGCACATAACAAACCTTTTGTGTCATTTACTTTCGTTTTGTGTGGCTTTAAACATGCCGAAACCTATAATTTTAATTGTATTAAACTTCAAATTCAAACCCTCTGAGATATGCTTTGCTTTTGCATGCCTTTATCCGACTAATTATTGCTTCTCACATCTCATTACCAATGCATTTAATACTTTTATTATTGTTTAAAATTGCATCTTAACTCTGTGCTTTATTGACTTGGTTAAATATTTCGCACTGCAAACAGAGCCAAATTGTGGGCTAAAGCCATTTCAATATATAAGAAAAGCTCTTGCAGTAAAATACCTACAACTTAAACACGATAATCGAGTCATAAAAGGTACACCGCTTAGCTTTCTTTTCTCCGACAACCAGACCTACGGTTTCTGATGATGTTCCGTACGATGAAAAAGGTCATTTTCTGGAAAATATTGAAAACAACGACATTGGCAATATCCAAATTGCTGTAGTAAACCTAACATATTTTGCAGCAAGTGTACCGTTACATTGTGCATACTGTTTTTTCCAAAATATTTTAGAAAACAAAAAGTACTGGCTTTTTTCAGTTTCTATAATGTTTCGGTAAATGTTTTATTTTTGCTTGCCAATGCATTTGATTTTGCTATGACAGTTATAATTACTTTTGTTTTGTTAGTTTTTGAGAAATATGCCATTTTCTCAATTCTCGAATTTTATTTTTATTAACACCAATATGCTCACATCCGATCACCGTTCAATGTATAGGACAGCACTTTTTGAAAAAACCAGAGTGCCATTTTAATTTTGATCAATGCTATTGCCCTTAGGGGTTTCCAAAGACCAACATATTCAGTTTTTACAAAATGTATCCAATAAAAATTAATTTTGGCGTTAATTATTATAATTTTTTAACTATGTACTCAAATTTTAAACGATTTTTATTGATTGAATGTCAAATCAATATCTGAATTAATTTGACTTTGACATTTCTGAAATTTAGTGATTGTCAAAATGATATAAGACAAAAAATGGAGGTCAACCAATAGGAATCGTGACCATATATGACCAAACTGTTAACGTTAGTGTATATAAAGCGACTGTATGTTGTATCAGAGTAACTGTATATACTATATACAGGTACTCAATGTTGTGTTAGTGTACCTGTATAATACTTTAGTAAGAGTAGAGCAAATAGCGAAAAGAGTACAATATGTTGTGTTACAGTGCCTTTATATAGACAGTGGCGACAATAGGGTGTCCTATTTTTGATTGGCTCCCTAGATTACGTGGTATTAGCCGCCATGTTTAGGCTAAATCGCCTGTGATACGTGTTATACTTTTGGCAGTACTGAAGTGTATTGTCAGTATGTCAGATTCGAGGTTAGTAGGTTAGGTTTTGTTTGTTATTTGACACAGACTGACGCAAATCTTAACCTGCAAATCTCGAATGTTTTCAGTACTGCCAAATGTAAAACACGTATCACAGGCGACTCTCATTACGAATTTAAATGAACACCCGTTAGAAATTTGCCTAAATATGGCGGCGAGGGTGTGGCTTAGTTGTATTGTCGCCACTGTCTATATAAAGGCACTGTATGTTGTGTCACTTTTCAGCACTATCTAACGGCAATTGCACAAACGCTACTGCTACACTGCTACAGGGTGCTGTATAATTTTAGCATCTATTTATTGATTTTGATACAGAAACTGATCCAAATAATCAATAAAGGTATACTGTGGATTGTCTAGGATGGGTGGTGTAGAGGGAAGTTTGGAAGGGGTTCTAAAAAGTAGTGTTAGAAGACGAATTACTAAAGGTGGTAGAAGAGGACAGATTGAATATCGTCAAAAACCTTTTAAGTTTGAACTGGTTAAGGATGGTTCCTTCCCCTCTTACGCAGAGAGGGTATGTTTCTAGTTTTCAATGAATTTCATAATTGTACTGTAAAATATAAGGATGTCAATTTCTCTAAAATACTGAAAAGCTCACTGAACTTAAAATTTTCCAGCTATGGAATAGTTAACTAATTTGAACAAATTTCAAAATTAATGTTATGTTTTACCTCATTTTGAAGCGTCCGAAAATGTGTGGATATAAAATACATAAGAAAAGTGGAGGGATCTAATAAAAAAACCAATAGACGATAGAAAGCCTAGGGAAAGGCCAGTAGAGCGATAAGAGAGAGACAGAGAGAGAGAGAGAGAGAGAATAGTGTTAGCGCAACTTCTACCCCTAACCTTTCAACCCACAGCAATAACCTCACCTTAACCGGTAAAAGTACGTAGATTTAACTAAAAGTAAGTATAATTCAGAAATGCATATTATATAACGTACACTTAATTCGATAGCAAAATGACATAAAAATAAAGAACAAGATTTAGTGTCTTGATTAACTTGTTAGATTGCGCAAGCAAGCAAGAATATAGTTGACATACTGATACTGCTTTATTAGTGCACAATTAATTAATTTTAAGTGTTTTTTTTGTTAAAATAATTGTGTTTAATGCAATATATAAAGCAGGTTCCCACAGTTCTTCAAACTGATCCTTTATAAATTCGATTTTTATACCATCTGTACTTCCGTTATTGGAGAGGTTTCTTTAAGGTCTCTTTCTATTAAAGTAAATATTTATAAATGTATATTAATATTTATAGTGTTTATTGAAGGTAGCACTTTCTTACGCAACCTAGAACTAATTAACCAACGAACGTTTGCTCACCCAATGTATTTCCATGAATTAATAGACTGTGACCAATTATTATCTTTCTATTTCAATTATTTACAATAATGCTTGCGCTATCCTTGTACAAAGTGTAACCAGTTCGGCTTAGACTTCGATGCTAACTGAAGAAAATCAGCGGTTTATAAATGATCCGAAAATCTTAAAATAAGTAAATGCTACTTACAACTACGACATCCCCGGAGCTAAGTTTTTTAGAAATAGTTTTCTTCACTTCACATTGGATTAATTGTGCCAATTAGGTATACTGCGATAACACCTGAATCATTTCGGTTCCGCTTGTTGAAAGCATCAGTGTACATATTTTTCCGATTAGTTGAGTTCGCGGCACGATGAGTGAAAGCAACCTGAATATCATCTGCGGCCCTGCGAAGGACTACAACCTGCCCAATACTTCGCTGGGGAAGATTATTTTTGATTGTCTTGTGCAGAGAGATCCCGAAGATGTTCTTAATGTAAGTGCAAAATACGAAAACTGATTTAAATTAAATTGAATTCGGCACTTTACAGTGTCCCACTCATCCTGATACAGAAAAAAGAACAAGACTTTCGGGAATATTCCTAAAGAAATCATATTCTGAAAGAGAGAATTTTTTTCTATTATTCGAGATTTTAGTCGAAATTTTAAATACGAGGGTGTATCGATAAATAATCGCCAATGCGAGATATCTCATGTACATTTTTTGTTTATATCTGTGAAATAAGTGTCTACTAAGTTATAATAATAAGACATAATAGTTTAGTTACTTGATATTTTTGAAAAGTCGCTAATCTTATATAATTTAAAGAGAACTGAATTTTGCGCCAATCATCTCTTAAATTTAGGACAATAGCTAATACGATCTTCTACCATACTAAAAATATAGCGGTTATCGATTTCGAACAAACTAACTTGGTTTTGTTTTATGTGTCAAATGAACTAATTTAGAAATATCGGTTGATTTTTCTAGGTTCAGTCGTGAGTTTTAGACATAAAAGGCAACAAAAAATGTGTTTGGGACAAAAGCTGATCATTAGCATTGATACTCACGTAATAAAATAACATTACGCTCTCTCTGGTATGTATTTTAAATCATTATATTCTCTTCTTAAATATAATTTGTAGTTCGCTAATAATAATCAATATTATTTTAAAAATATCTACTCGTTGTAATTCCAATGCAAGAAAATACAACGAGTCCGTATGACCAGTTGTATTTCCAGCTTTGGAATTATCACTCATTATATTCATAAAAAAATCATCGAGAATAAGAGCACTACTTCTTATATTACCCCTGAGAATATAATTTGCTGAGCCAATCGTCATCTCATAAATTTAGAGCATTGATTAACATGACCTTCCAGCATACTGACAATATGGCGACTCGCTACTATCGATTTGGTACAAGCTAACTTGGTTTTGTTTCGCGTATCAGATGAACTAATTTAGAAATGTAATTTTTTCTAGGTTAGGTCGTGCGTTTTAAGCTTAAAAACCAACAAAAAGTGCGTTGGGACAACCATCGACATTGATACTGAAGTAATGAAATAGTATTGCTATTCTCTGGTGGCATAGTGGTTAGAGTGGCAGAGTAGTAATCACTGCGATCAGCGGTCCCGGGTTCAAACCCCGGGGGAGGCAGAAATTTACATTGAAAAACGTACAATATCAGTCCTTCTCAGGAATAACCAGAAACACTTGAAGACGCGAGTGGGACAAAACTCCCGAAACGTTGTGTGATTTACACCCTAGACAGTGGAAAAAGTCCGAAAAACATATCAGTATTGCTATGTTTCTAGTATATATTTTAAATCATTATATCTTCTTCCTATATATAGGGTGATTCATAATAAGTGTAACAAAGTTTGACAGTTTGTTGTGAAAGTCATTTTAGGAAAAAAGTCATATGAACATAGGTCGTATTCCAATTAGTTACGGACTTGACTCGACCTCTTTGGGCCTCGTTCTTCTAACGGTTTTCGGCCTGTTCTAAGGCACTTATCGATCTTGTAACGTAATATACTACAAGGGAAATCTGGCTGAAACCAAATATTGCTGTTGATATAAATAATTAGAACATATTGTGAATTGATATAGAGACTAGATGAGAAGGTGTTGCGTTATACATTAAAAATAATATATGAGTTTATTGAATAAAGATGGAGGTACTGGACCACATAGAACAATTGTGCGTAGGAATCCACTTAGATAAGAAAATTTTAGTTGTAGGGGCTATTTCTCCGGAAAGCGACGTTTAGGCGCGCACCTTTAGGCGCGCATAATTTGGCACAAACTTTTAGGCGCGAAGCCTGTAGATGCTGGCGTTAGTAGGCGCGCGTACCTTTAGGCCCAGGGAATTGGGGCGCATATAATTTATTACATAACTGAAAATAGTTAGATAACTACCTCTTTCATAGCAAACGTAGATACTAGTTATTTACGTTAAGTAGTCGCAAAATGCGAAAGGATTTTTTTAAATTCGGAAAGTTTTTGGTGAGTAAAAGAGATCCATTTTGCACGTTTTGCAATTTTCTTGTAATACCTGAGGTTTGTATTAGTTTGTTATAAACGCACAGCTGTCAAAAACTATCTACCAAAAAAAATTTAATTTTTGTAGTGAGTGCTCCTGGCGGATAGGCAACGCACTTGCACTACAGCAATACGCCTTACGGATAGGCAACACACTTGCCAAGCATGTGACGTCACCGCATCAATGCCAAAGTACAGGGTGCGCACCCCAACGGCGCAACCCTCAGCGGCGGCAGTTCGAGCTGACTTGCGGCATTATTATTATGAACGTTATGTTATTATGTTATGTGCTTTATGTTGTGTGCTTATGTTAGTTAATAATAAACCGTGTAAATAACTGTAAATATATATAAATTAATAAATACTACAGCTTCAGAAGTGGGATAAAGATAAAGAAAACAGTATATTAATCATATTTAAATCGGAGTGCTTTTTAAATTTTACGTGTCGCGATTGAAGTGAACAACGAAATGGAAAATTTAGCCCAAGTTCCTGGATTAAAGGAAAATATTGCTAAAGCATCGGTAAAATCTATTGCCGCTTTTTATAAATTTATTTATGAAGAAGATGGTAATGTTAGACAAAGGCGTGCACAACTTCGAAATTTTACGGGATTTGATTTCGAACTTGAATCGGAACCATTCAATCAAAAGTTACAATGGGCAGCAGCTACTTTTAATTTAGGCGATTTAACTGCAATTTGCAATATCTTGAGAATTGAATATGGTGACAATAAAGAAGAAATCGCCAAACGAATTTGTACGCACTTGGTGGAATTAGATTCTTTGGTAAATGCGGAGCAAGATGCCGAGGAGGATCTGCAGGAAGCTGAAGATTTTCCGGAAGCGGCTCAGTCAATTAATTGTTCAACGGCACCTGTCTTCACAATGAGTTTCAGAGACGTGGAGGACATCATGAGGACCTTCGACGGCGGCGACCAATACCCAGTGGAGACCTGGATTTCCGATTTCGAGGACAATGCAATTCTTATGGGATGGAATGATTTGCAAAAGCTGATATTTGCCAAGAAATCGTTGACCGGATTAGCAAAACTGTTTATACAAGGAGAGCGAGGCCTCAACTCTTGGAAAATTTTAAAATCTCGACTGTTAAGCGAATTCTCCGTAAAAATTAATAGTGCTCAATTACATCAAAAGTTGTCAAATAGAAAAATGCGGCGTGAGGAAACTGTTCAAGAATATTTCCTAATTATGAAAGAATTAGCTTCGAGGGGTACAGTGGAAACGGAAGCATTAATTACGTATATTATTGATGGGATTCCGGATGACAACAACCATAAAATGTTTTTGTACGAGGCAACTACACTCAAGGAATTAAAACTGAAATTGGACATTTATGCCAGAGTTCGAAGTAAAACATCTGTTTCAAACTTTTCAGCTAGGACCAATTCTAACAACAGGGTGCCCTCAACAAGTGCTGCCAGATCTTTTCAAGGAAACTCGAAAGGCTTTGTTTCCAAATGTTTCAACTGTAACGAAACCGGACACTTCTCGTCATCGTGCCGAAAGCCGAAAAGGGAGCGCGGTTCCTGTTACACTTGTGGACAAATGGGTCATGTGAGGAACACATGTCCAAGCCGAATGGTCACGCAGCCGAGAGGACAAAGCCAGGGGCAGATTGGGTCAACCAATTTAGTGGAATCTGTAAGTGATTTAGTGCCGTGCTACACAGTTAAAATAAATTTTGAAAATATGGGTGAAATCTCTGCAGTATTGGACAGTGGTAGTCCAATATCACTTTTAGATAATAATTTGGTACCCGAAACAGTAACAGTACAACCTTATACTGGCACGTTACAGTTTGAAGGGGTTAATAAAAGTAAATTAAATATCTTAGGTCAATTTCAACAAAAAATTACAATTCAAGGTTGTGAAACTGTGATAAATTTCTTTGTTGTACCTAGCACAACCATGAACTGTTGTTGTTTACTAGGACGTGATTTTATGGCTAATGATGACATTGAAATTGTACTTGGGAAAAAATGTTAAGATTTCTAGCAAAATGCCTACTGCTGACTCGAATATTTTTGCAAGCGAAATTTTGGAAATAAATGTTAGTGAGGATTCATTAAGCACAATAGATTTGAACATTAATGAAAATTTAGGCTGGAAAATTCGAGATCAGGTGCAGGCCATTGTACAAGAATATTATGTAGAAGCGGAAAAACCAATTGAACCAAGTACTAATTTAGAAATGGAATTAATAATAAAACAAAATCACAGTCCCTTTTATCATAATCCGAGACGCCTTTCTTATTGTGAAAAGGAGGCAGTTGCAAAAATTATTGACGATTTATTGGAACGACAAATTATTAGACCTAGCACATCACAATACAGTAGCCCTATTGTGTTAGTTAGAAAAAAGAATGGTCAATTTCGCATGGCAGTTGATTACAGAGAGCTAAACAAAATAACAGTACGAGACGTATTTCCGATTCCTAGAATAGACGATCACATCGATAGTCTTCGGGATAAAATGTATTTTAAGCGATTAGACTTAAAAGATGCCTTTCATCATATTAAATTAAAAGACAGTTCTATTCCGTATACTTCTTTTGTTACTTTTAAAGGGCAATTCGAGTACATAAAAATGCCGTTTGGTTTATCGAGCGGAGCGTCTTTTTTTACGCGATTTATAAACGCAGCTTTCCGTTCTTTGATTAATCAAAATAAAATATTAATTTATTTAGACGATTTACTGATTGCGACAGAAACAATAGAAGATAATCTGAGCATTTTGATAGAAGTTCTTACTGTTATAGTAAACAACTTACTTGAACTAAAATTTGAAAAATGTGCATTTCTACTTAATGAAATCGACTATTTAGGGTATCGAATTAGCAGCGAAGGAATAAAACCTAACTCAGAAAATATTAATGCTGTGTTAAATTATCCAGTTCCAAGGACATACCGCGAATTACAAAGCTTTCTTGGATTAGTTTCTTATTTCCGTAAATTCGTAAAAAATTTTGCTTTAATTTCGAAACCATTATATGATCTTCTCAAATCAAAAGTTGCATTTAAGTGGGGAGATAATGAATTAATTTGTTTCGATCTTTTAAAAGAGGCATTGATATCGGAACCAATTTTGGCAATTTTTTCCCCGCAGGCGGAAACAGAGTTGCACTGCGATGCAAGCTCGCATGGTTTTGGATCCGTACTTATGCAAAAACAATCTGATGGAAAATTTCATCCAATTTGTTATTTTAGCAAAAGAACAACGCAAGCCGAGTCACGTTATCATAGCTTTGAATTAGAGGCTTTAGCAGTGGTTTATTCAATTGAACGATTTAGAATTTATTTACAAGGGATACCATTTACGATAGTCACTGATTGTAACAGCTTAAAATTGACATTAGAAAGAAAGGAAGTAAATCCGAGAATTTTACGGTGGTCTCTTATATTGCGTAATTATGATTACAAACTTGAACATCGCGCAAGTGATAGAATGAAACACGCTGATGCACTTAGTCGAACTTATACTATTTTACTCATAACTGAAAATAGTTTTGAAAGAAACTTGTCAATTTTGCAAGATTTAGATAAGGAAATTAGCGAAATTAAAAAGAAACTCGAACTAAATGAGGATAAAATTTTCGAAATGAGTAACGGTTTAGTTTATAGAAAATATAATGGAAAATTACTATTTTATGTTCCAAGCACAATGGAACACAACGTTATTAACGCCAGTCACGACGATATAGGTCACCAAGGCATTAGCAAAACCACAGAATATTTAACACGCGTTTATTGGTTCCCTCTTATGAAACAAAAAGTGAAAAACTATATAAGAAATTGTTTAAAGTGTATAGCACACGGTACAATATTAAACAAAGTAGAAGGACGACTTCATTGTCCTGACAAAGGAAATTTACCATTTTATTGTTTGCATATTGATCATTACGGGCCATTAGAAAAAACTGGTCATCGTTATAAATATATTTTTGAAGTAATTGATGCCTTTACAAAATTTGTAAAATTGTATCCTACAGTAACCACCAATTCGGATGAAGTAATTAAACACCTAAACAATTATTTTGTAACTTATAGTAAACCAGAAAAAATTATATCGGACCGTGGTAGTTCTTTTACATCCACTAAATTTAAAAATTTTGTAGGAGAGCATGGAATAAAGCATGTTTTGATAGCTACAGCTACTCCACATTCAAACGGTCAGATTGAACGTATTAATCGATCTTTGACACCAATGTTAGCAAAGCTGTCAGAGGATACGAGAAAATGGGATCGCATATTGCATGAAGTAGAATTTGCATTAAATAATACAATTAATCGTTCTACCGGTGACACACCTGCAAGGTTATTATTTGGAATTAATCAAACTGGTTTAGTAGAACATAATTTGAAATTAATTTTGGAGGATCAACAAGACACTGAGCGAAATTTGGCTGATATTCGAAACAATGCTGTTTCAAAAATAATAGCGAGTCAAAATTACAATAAAGAATATTACGATAAACGTCATAAAAAACCTTTTATGTATAAAGTTGGAGATTATATTATGATTAAAAATATCGATGTTACCGCGGGAGTCAATAAAAAATTACTTCCAAAATTTAGGGGACCTTATGTAATTAAGAAAATATTGAATAATGATCGATATTTAATTAAAGATCCAGATGGTTATCAGTTAACTCAGCTGCCATTCGAAGGTATTTGCTCACCACAAAATATGAAACCCTGGATTAATGGGTTGGGCTAATTATATGCAAATGTGATAGTTCAAACTATTTATATTTTTTGAAAATATCGGATTTTGATATGAGGTACACGTTTCAAACTTTTATGTATTTTGTTAGTATTTACTGTAATTAGTATAGTTTAGTACCTAGTGATACGTTTAAGTAATAAAATTATAATAATGATTGAGGGCAATCATAAGTCAGGATGGCCGAACTGTAGTGAGTACTCCTGGCGGATAGGCAACACACTTGCACTACAGCAATACGCCTTACGGATAGGCAACACACTTGCCAAGCATGTGACGTCACCGCATCAATGCCAAAGTACAGGGTGCGCACCCCAACGGCGCAACCCTCAGCGGCGGCAGTTCGAGCTGACTTGCGGCATTATTATTATGAACGTTATGTTATTATGTTATGTGCTTTATGTTGTGTGCTTATGTTAGTTAATAATAAACCGTGTAAATAACTGTAAATATATATAAATTAATAAATACTACATTTTATAAATTTATAACTTTAGAATGGTTAGTCGATCTTTAAAACTTTGTCATTAAATGATTACGCTACGTCTGTTGAGGAAAGAGGTTTAGTTATATAACTTATTTCAGCTAGATGATAAAGTACATTTCAAAATTAATGTGAAATTAATTCATTTGACGCGTAGATGTCCCTGCGCCTAAAGTTCTAGCGCCTGAACGTGCACTTCCCTAATAGCGTCCGCGTGTAAAGCGTTCGCGCCTAAAGTGCGCGTCAAAAAAACGGGCACCTACAGAATTGTGTCTAAACGTCCTAGACCAGGGGTGGCGAACCTTTATTGATCTACGTGCCATATTTTCTAAAGAAATGTTTAATGAGGCCAGGACGTGCCATCAAACAATCTTGACCTAGTGATTAATGGGAAAAAAATAAAACTAAATACTATCAACTTAACACTCCTTATTTACAACCAAAAATATACATTTTGTACAGCAATTTAGTAACATTATGTTTATTTAAATGAAAGAAAAAATAATGCGACTTCTGCTGTTGCAAAAAAGGTAGGTAAAGGTTCAGGGTTATTTCAATTCCTCCAACTGGGAGCGGGCTCCTATAGGGACCTTGAGTCCCTCTTCAGCCAAGAACGGGAATTATAGGGTGGGCGAGAGAAAGGAGGGGTGGAGAATGGAAGAGAGGTCAGGAACGGTGGAGAAGTACTGCCCCGGCATTCGCCTCAGAGAAGGAAAACCACCTAAAAACCTGCATCAGAGCAGACGGCCAGGGGTATCGTACCCGCGACCTCCCGAATGCTAAGCAGATGTGCTAACCACTACTCTATAAAGCTCGGCTGTTGTTGTAAATTAGATGCTAAATAACTTATATTAGCTTTATACTTTGCTACTTTTACCAGAATGCAAGCTGTACTGGAGTCATCTGACAAATGGTTTCTAAGCGAGTCTTTAATGTTATTCATTTATGAAAATAATGACTCACAGGCGTAGGTAGATGAAAACATTGTTAAGATAGCAAAAGCCAGCTACAGCTAAATGTGTCTGGAATTGAGTATTGGCATTTTTACTCATATTACCTGACACAGTAGTCTTTCTATTTCATTTAATTCCAACTCTTTCCTTGTTTCTATAAATTTTTGAATTCGCCCCTCTCGCGTCGCCACCGCTTGCTCACTCCCATCCGTTCGGTCAGAAATTCTCGTGACATTTACCTATATCTGTCCAGCAATCTGTTGCCGTTCCGGCACCGGTAGCCTCGTTCACAATGAACTTTGTTACTATGACCTCAAATGTAGACGAAAAAATAAATTGTTTCGATTAGGTACCTACATAAATTCCTTAATTAATGCCGTGCCCAAATTATTTTGTCACGTGCCATCAATGGCACGCGTGCCATTGGTTCGCCACCCCTGTCCTAGACCGTCATTTATCGACAGCAGAGAGCAGCAGGGTCTCTATTTTTATCTTTACTGGAAACAACGCTACCTTATGTGTTAACCATATCAGACAAACTATTTTGCGTTGGTGATTTTAACATTAACTATTTCGATCACACTAATTATTTAAAAAATATCAATATGTTTTCACTTTTATGATCTTTAGATTTAAAACAAATAATTGGTGAACGTACACGTATTACCCCAAGTACTTCTATTCTTATTGATCTAATGCCAATAATGGTATCCTCATCTCGCTGATGCTTGATCTCTTGTCGATTTCCTGTGGAGCACCCTAATAAATCCGACATTGTTAAAACCTAAGCTAGCTTCAAAAGTTTTAATTTTGATGCATTTCACCAAGATTTGCGTTTCGTTTTTTGGGATGAATTTTTAATATGGCAGATATTTATAGTAAAGTTTTTAAATAGAAGTTTAGTAAAAGGCCGGTTCATTGGAAATATCATAAATCATTACGTAACCTTACCAATTCAGCAATAAAATCAGTTATAAAAAGGCATTTTCAGATTTTTCATTAAATAATAAAATTCCCAGGAATGTTTCTACTAATTTACGAAAAATTAATGTTTATAATTTCTCTAAAAATGTGGCTATTCCATAATATCTCCAGGATGGCAATTAATGAGTAAAATACTCCAAACTTGAAATGGTAATATAAACGATAATAATGTTTTAATCAAATGCTATCATAATAATGTCCATAGAAACGTGTCTGTGTCTGTTAATTTAAATTTCCTGAGGTCACAGAAGTTGCTATTGCTAAAATTATGAATAGTATTAAATGTAAATCTGTGATTCTAACAATTGAATATTCAGGTTATAATGTTGTGCTGCTGCTATCTGCTACCATACATTACACACATTATGAATTATTGCCTTAATAAATCAGCTTTTCCAATACCTTGGAAGGAAGTGAGTGTCACTGCACTTCCAACAATAAAAAAGCACAAACAATTAGAAGGATCTGAGGCCAATCAGCATTTTGCCTCTGTTCTCAACGGTCTTGGAGAAAATTATTGAATTTCAAATTAGATTAGATCTAGATTAGGCCAGTCGACAAGTATATTAATAGAGGGAGTAATTCCGGATAAGCTGAAATACATTTTAAACTATTGTATTGAAACTCAGAAAATATATATTAATTTTGCACCCCTTTGAGAGGTCCGGATTTAACCGTCAAGTTTAAAAAATGGTCAAAAATGTTATATTTTTACTAATATTTTACTACACAGGGTGATTCAAAAATAGCGCAGTCCCTCTGGAGGGGTTACTAGGGAACACTAGCGGAGTACGGAAAAAATCACAGAAAAATAAATGTCTCTTCTAAGTTCAGATATAAAAAAAATTAAAACTAAAGGTTTAGGTAAATTTGATGAAAATGTCAGTTTTTTAATTGGGTTGTTTAATAACGATTATGATAGACGAGGTTAGCTACCTATCAATTGTAAAAAACTTAAATTAGATCACAGAACTGATACAATGACAACCGCTGAGAAAATGGACGTGCTATAGAAACACGATTATGATATTATGCTCTGGAACAAAACCAACTTTAACACAAACATCATGGACGGACCCAAAAGATGACGACTAATGCGAGTTCACGGAAACGCGAAAGCTATAAAAAGAACATATGGAGATTTGCCTGTTGGAATATCGCATCCTGGAATGTCAAGGACCAAGAAATCCTATTAGAAATAAACAAATCACAAATAGATATTTGTGCATTGCCTGAAACAAAGAAAAACGGTCAAGGAGCTTCTAGATATTAAAACTACATATTGGTACACAGTGGAAAACTAAAAGAAGAAAGAGCCACGTCAGGTGTAGGAGTGATAATTCATGAAAAACTTGTGCAGCATATTAGTGACATTAATTATGTAAATTATAGAATCTTAACTGTTGCGCTAGAATTTGAACACGAATTAATATACGTAATATCCCTTTATGCACCAGATATCAGTAAACCCAGAAGCCAAGAGTTTTATTGTAAATTACAATCAGTGCTTGACGAATTACCAAAAAATTGTAAAATTATAATTATGGGTGATATAAACGCTCGAACAGGAAATCAAACTATATAGGGTGTTAAAACGATTCAACGAAGAAACTGGAGAAATATTGACTGAATTTTGCTGCCATAACGAACTACGCGAATAACACCTTTTTCGACCATAAGCCACAACATACATACACTTGGTCGAATACCCGCGGAAGTCCGTTATAGACCACATAATTACAAGCAAATCAATACAACCACTACAAATTTTAGATGTTCGAACGCTGGCTTCAACAAATGTTGGCTCTGGGCACAACCTCGTATTATGCAAAATGCGTATACAACTACCGCTATTAAAAAGCACCAAACATAATCGAGAAACTTAACATGGAGTCAGTAATGGACGAGAGCGCTATAAGACTATATCAAAATAGATTAGAAAATAAAATACACATTAACTCACTAACACCAGAAAATGATGTCGAAGAGTCCTGGAAAAAAGTTAAAAGCAACATCATAAAGGCAGCAATGGAAACGCTAGGAAAACGAAAAGTAGACTTAAATAAACGACCAAACGTGAAACCGTGGTTTACAAAAGAGGTAAAACTTCTAGCAGAACAAAAACGGAAAGCGTACCTAAAATATAGAAGCATCAAAACTCAACAAGAGCATCAAAGGTACAAACAAATTAGAAATGAAATAAACTCTAAAATAAAAAATATTAGGAAAGAGCACTAGCTTAAGTTCACCAAAGGTACAGAAAATGATTTATATGGTGTACAAAAGAAAATATGGAAACTACTTAAGGGAAGAAAGAAGCCAATAAACGAAAATAAAGAAATAAATGCAAAAAGTAAGACACAATGGGAAGAACATTTTAAACAACTCTACAGCAGAGCAACTATTACAGATGATAATGATGAACACACGGTTGACGATAGTGAATTTATTATAACAGAAGAGCAAGTGAAAGCGGCCATACGAAAATTGAAAAACAGAAAAGCACCGGGAATTGACATGATAACTAATGAACTGATTAAATATGCAGGTGATTGCATTGTAAAACAACTTTCAGCACTTTTCCAAAAAAATTGTAAATACTGAATATATACTAGAAGAATGGAAAATAAATATCACTAGTATACAGTATACAAGAAAGGCAATAAAAAGCGGCCAGGGAACTATAGAGGCATAACACTATTTTTAAAGTTTTCACAAGTATAATAAAGACCGAAATTAGTACTAAAGTTTCCATCAGCGAAGAACAACAAGGGTTTCTCCAAAATATATCCACGACAGGTGCAATATTTATCCTCAGACAAATTAAGGAAAAAGCACTGGAATTCTGCACCCCGGTTTATCTAAGTTTTATTGACATGACCGAAGAGTTTGACAAAGTACAACTAAAAGACATTATTACTACATTAAAACAAAACCAAATACCAAATAAAATAATCAAAGTTATACAAGACTAAAACACCAATAATAAAACAAGAATAAGAACAAACGGCGAGCTCACTGAAGAAATCCCTATAAGTGCAGGAATAAGACAAGGGGACAGCCTCAGTTCTGTACTATTTAATTTAATAATGGACAAGATAATTGAGGAAGTAAAACAAGAAAGCCAAGGATACAGGATGGGTAATCAAGATCTGAAAATAATATGCTACGCCGGCGATGCAGTAATAATGGCAGAAACAGAAAATGATCTTCAACGCCTGTTAAATAAATACAAAATATCCGCAGAAAAATATAACATGAGCAGATCATTCGAAAAACAAAATGTCTCACGGTATCAAGAGAGCCTCTAAGATGCAAATTGGTCATAAACAACACCCCTATTAAACAGGTTATAAAATTTTCAGGGCCGTAACTAGATAAACTTTTATTGTAGGCAAGCCATCATTTTTGCGCCCTTCAGTACACTAACGTTATGTGTAACAATAGTACATTATACATCAAGGTACCGAAGCGCAGTATTATAACTTGAGCGCGAAGCGCGAAGTATCTAAAGCGCGAAGGTTATATGACGATTCGCTACCGCGGTGTATATACTATTTTTTGCACTACCAAACGGCTTAATACCTAAATTCCCAACAAATTTCGAAAATGTTGTAACTGTCAACCTGACAATACAGCTCTTTAAAACGTCAAAATTAAAATACTCATATTTGGCAACTTAGCAATTTATTAGTTAGCACGGTGGAAATTGTTTATCTTACTTTCTCTCCCGTGGCGTGGTGGAGAAAATCAACTTCACGACCTAAAGATAGGCCAATAACGGTGAGTTCTGAGACTAGTAGTGCAAAAAAGTACTAATGTTACTGTATGCATTCTACATTTATTATCTACGGATATATGATGTAATGGATTCAAAACAGATAGCTGGGCATTGAAAAATAAATCCAACATTTTTAATTCAAAAGTTTTAAAAAGAAACAACTAAATGTAAAAATAACAAAATAAAACCCAAATAATATAAGAACAGAAAACAAGATTATAAGACACAATTCTAATAAAAATTAAAAATACATATTATATAGTCAGTAGAACTTTTTATAAATCCCTATATATAAACGTGTGGTGTACCTGCGTCTATACGTCATCTTTTCATCTGCACCGATCGAGCGCCTCTGCGTCGTTTATAACGCAACGATAAGCATACGCATTTATCAGTGAAAGCGACATCGAATTCCACTAGCCGCAATGTTTGTTGAATTTCCAAATTCACGTAATTCGCATCAATACTAAGTGTTTCAGTATTATTAGCAGCATTAAGGTATATTTATCTATTTTGTAAATAATTTTGAAGACTTTGAACCATAATTCGATCAAGCAAAAGTTGGTTTTCTTGCAGCGTCCTTTCTGTATTAAAGACGTTGAAAACATTTTTTTTTGTAATTCTTTTATGTACAATTCAATTTAAAAAATGCAAAGATATGTTTTAATTAGAATAAGTTCAATCATGTGGTACGCTCAAAAGCTAGTAAAGACATGTCAATATGTTAAAATAATACTATATGAACAAATAATTCCATTATGCGAAGTAACATATATGAACATAGAAGGTTCTATACTCACAGCCATACTGTCACCCCGTCTTGTAGTAATCAATCTATTTAAAAGGCGAAGGTTTTTCTATCGGCATCTAGTATAAGCCTTGCATCAAGCCGATTTCTATAATTTTTTTTAAATAAAAATCTGCCACCGTCTACAGTAGCGGAAGTGTCTTAAATTGGACAAATTCTAGCGGACAAGTGATTGTAGCGAAAAATGCTATAGTAGTGGAACAAGTAAGATCTCGAAATCGGTCTGTGGTGTTCTGCTGATTATTGCAATGGACCACTGTACCAGTGATGAGCCCAAAGCACGAATGTATGTGTAGTATGTGCAACCAGTGGATTCACTCTAACAGTTTTTAAAAATGTTAGTTTGTTTCTCGTTACTGTTGTATTACATTCAATTTTAAAAATTTTAAAAAAATAATTAAAATAAGGCCACCTACTATGCGGCGGGCTAAAAGCTAGTGTACTTTTAATGTTTTGATCGATATAGATGCAAGTTATAGAACATGGATGCACAGACTTTTTCTATTTAAGGGCGCATGACCTTCTGCCAACTAACGGAGGGCCAATGAAACAATGTTATGGTCTACGCATAATTACTTATTTTCGGCTTCTATTAAAATTTGAATCCACTCAACCTCATGTGTATCACTGTCATAAAAATACTACAAAATGTATCAGTCATAAAAAATTGAAAATTTTAGATTACAAACATGTATCATTGTCATGTATATTACAGTCATATATCTAACTAAGAATACATTTTATGCTTAGTTAGATACATGACATTGTGTAGAAGACACTATTTTTGGTATATTGGGGGTCACTTTAGTCGTGGCTAAGCGCAAAATGGCTTCCATATTTTCGTTGTTGAGAAGATTTCGGTTCTTACATTTATTAGTATTCATTATTGAAAATGTTTGCTCGCATATATATATATTGACCCAAATAAACTAGTACATTTGAGTGCGTTATCACAATCAATGTGGGAAACATGTCTGCACTGAAGCAACGATAAAAGCCCAATAAATCACCTTCATTAAATTTTTTTCTAAAAGTGTCATCGTTTTGGATATCAATTAATTCAAGTTGAGCTGCTTCTGGTGCATTTTCGGGCAAAACCGAAAAAGATTGCTAAAAAGATCAAGGAGCGGTTTGACATTTTTAAATTCCGCAAATCGTTCCTCAGGTATGTTATCTAGTCCACAATTTGGTCACATATATTGGTTTGAATGCTATTTTCAATTTTTCTGACATTGTTTTGTATGTGGGAAAATGAACGTAGTTCCCTGTTTCTAACTTGTTGAAACAACTTTAATTTGAAGTGGAATGCTACCACAGAGCTATATAATTGGAAAGCCAGTTAATCTTTACCTTGAAGCCTTGTATTTATAGATATTAACGATACAAAATTGATTATGAGCATCTTAACGACACGAGTTTGATTGCCAAAAACGAGGCGGTGAGCCGAGTTTTGCGGCAATCAAACGAGTCTCGTTAACTGCCATAAGCAAAATGTGTGTTGTTCAATATTTTATCTTCATCAATAAATTCTGGTTCAACGTATTTCTTTATACAAAAAAAGTGCGGTAATATTTATTACCGCACTCAGTGCGGTAATATCTATCCATTACCGCACTCAGTGCGGTAATGAAGCTCTTAACGATACTAAAATTAATTTGGTTAAGAGTCTATAACAACACTGATGAAGATAAACATATTTAAATGATTCATAATATCAACCATGAATGACAAATCACTAACTAATCAGCATTTCGTAATTCGGGAATATTCTTATTTTTTTCATTCATAAATATGTCAATTTTATCAATTAAATTCAGGAGGCGTCGCGGCGGCGAGGCGGGCGGTATGTGTGAGCCCGGCGAAGAGTTTTTTACCTACCTAAAGCACTTAATTGAAACATTATTTTTCTAATAATGTCGAGGACGGGGGCCGCCGATAAAGTGTCGGCGGGCCGCGGTCTGTGCATGGGTGTTGTAGAACAAATGCCGTTACAAACTGGTAGATATCTAATATTCCCTTTGGAAATCGCACAAGGAAATGTATCGAACAGATTGGGTGCAATTCACATTATTATAATTAGCTAAAATTTATTACAAATTAATTTGTTTGTAAAATCGCCTACTTGTTTAATTGATTTGGTCCTCATTAGTACGAAAGAATGATGTTTTTCAGTGCCATTTTGGCGCCCCTTTTCGGGTTGCGCCTGTAGGCGGGGGCCTACTCGGCTTGTATCTAGTTACGGCCCTGGAAATTTTCATATCTAGGAGTCAAATTATCCAGCTACACAGACCTTCACCAGGAAGTCTTCAAACAGAGTAGTAAAGCGGCCTCGATTTCAGGTGCCATGCGAGATGTCATATGAAATAACAAAGACATGAACGTCGAAATTAAAGTTCGTATATACAGTGAGAATAATGTAAGACTGTACATGGCTGGATTATGCAAAATTAGACATAGGGCATTTACTTAATGTTACCATGGTATTTGTAAACAAAATAGCATCGCAGTGACTATAGAAACTAATTGAAACTGGATTATTTCATTGCAATTTCAAAACCGACAATTGTTACTAGTATGGGTAAATTGATTAATGCTAAAATAACGTTGTCAATGTATAGTCTTACAGTATTCACGAGGTATAAAACATGCATTAGACCAATTATAACATACGCAGCCGAAACAAGAGCCGAAACCAAGTAAAACAAAAAATCTGTTGCGCACCAATAAAATGAAAATACTTCGGAACATCACTGGGAAAACCAGGCTAGATATAATAAGAAATGATGAGATACGATGTAGATGCAACACATAGGATATAGTTAGATGGACCAGGCAAAGAAGACGAATGTGGAACACTCATGTATGTACAAAGGATGAACCACGATAGATTAGCAAAAGTTGTCAGCAACTTAAAGCCACATGGAACCAGACCACCAGGTAGACCGCCGAAAAGGTGGCGAGATTGCTGGACATCAACGTCCCAAGAATAATTTGTATCAGCAAACACAGGTCTCTGACCTAACGTAAGAAGAAGAAAAAGAATAACAATCATAATCTTCGATTCAAACCTTGAATCTTTAAAAAATGTTAGTAAATAGCTTATTTCAATATGCATCTTCAGCTGCTAATATTTCAGAGAAATGATTGTAAAGATTTTTTTAATGATTTTTTCCGTACTCCGCTAGTAGTCCCCAACAACCCCTCCAAAGGAAATGCGCCATTTTTTAATCACCCTGTATTAGTGAATATCTCGATTAGTATCAACTTTTGAGCAAAATACGCGGTTATCAAAATTAAAGAACAGTAAATTGTCTGAATTTTTATCATACATTCGTTTGTTTCGAATCCATAGGCGTCGAAATATTTTTTTTTCGAGCATTTGCTTTTTTTATTATAACTGACGTTCGATGCGACAAAAATTAGTTTTTGGTACTATATACGATATACGATTTTTATTAGGTAAAGAAATTATGTGGCTTACTTTGTACTCACTTCTACACCATTTCGAGGAAGAGTACTCGGGGCGTTTTTTTTTAATGTGGTATCTCCAATAGGCCTAACCCGCTATGTCAACTTTGCTAACTTCAAGTTTCTTTTGAAGTTGTCAGCTTATCAATCTTTTTTCGCTCTTTTTATGTTGATGGTTGTTCAATATAACTTTCAATATTACCCTGACTCTCACCAACATCTGTCTCATATTCCGAATTTGGTTCATAATTTTCGGATTGTTCTATTGATTGTTCTATATTGATATGCAAGTCCTCGTCGTGTAATTCGTTCACAATATTCAACAAGACTTACGCTGGCAGAAACTACACATTATTGAGCAATGCAAACCTGCTTTGCCACAGCTACAAGCTACATTACAACCTTTGGTGCATTCACAAGAAAAGAGTTTCAGTAATTCTTGGGGAGCTGCGTCTTGGACAGTGGCAATGAGTATTAATCCATTCTTTGAATTTCTCCATCCCCAGTCTAAGGTTGATTTTGCGTTTCCATACCATAGCTGAATTTGGTTGTAAGTACGGAACGAGTGCAAACCAACTGCGTCTTTGATTGTTGGTAGTGATGCTAGATTTGCAAACTTCTGTTAATAGATTGTACGAAACAGTGGTATCTATATTTATTCAATGATTCACAGTTTTTTTTTATCCACACAGAAGAAGAAGAAGAAATTGTTCTCCCGCTTTATCTACTTCCTCTAGGGACGCGTTTGGGCCTTAAAAATTTGAACAGCCCTCTGTAAGTACTTCTTTCTCTGTAGAAGTTTAGCTTTATTTGCCCTGCCCCTGTATAGTGCGGAAACGCTATCGCAGCCACTAAGCGTGTAGAAATGAAATGTTGTCCCTAATTGAAGCATCCAAATTTATATTATGACGTTCAAAACTACAGCTTATCAAAGTCTTTAAACCATTTGTTTTCACTACACACGTTTATCCATTGGGGAAGCTGCTTTGGCAAATACAACAATTTTCTGGACTCTCCATTGCCTTTGTGCGGCGAAAGCTTGTACACGCAAACACACCCAAACTGAGTTTTTGAGTGTGATTTCTTTGCATGTGTGTGGCATTGTTTCGTGTATTGAAAACGTTTTGGACAGCCATTATCTTTTAAAACATTAATAATAATTTTTTTCTCTTTTTTGAAAATTTTATCATTGGAGCAAACAACTTTGACTGAAATAACGCTCAAAAATATAATACTCTGACTATACCTTATATTATAGGCATTTCTGACAAAATTAGACTAATTGGAAATAGATTCAATGTTAGGACGGTATGCAAAACGATGAATACCTTGCTGTCGGCTCTTACAAAAACTAAACCGTTCAACGAAGAACAACATTCAAATAATTGTATATATAGTATTCCCTGTGAATGCGGGAAATATTATATAGGTGAAACATCAAGACCTTCAAAAGTTAGAGTTAAAGAACATAAAAATATGATGAAAACCTATCACTGCAATAAGTCTAAGCTGACAGAACATGCTTGGGATAACAACCACAAAATGCAATAGCATAACACAAAGATCTTGTCTAAAGAATCGATGTCAACTAGACGTCAAATTAAAGAAACGGCACTTAAGGAAGAAAAATGCGTGTCGTCTTTCTCAATATTTTTAGACAATAGTTGGCTATCGATTCTTAAAGATCAGATCAAGCAGGTATAGATAATCGACAAACGTCGGTGTCAAGGAGTTCATTGGAGGTGGGCCGTTCTTCAGTCCCAATTTTTTTAATTGTTAATCGTTGATAACGGCGGCAGATTGTCCCTCGAAACGTTCGTTGTTTAATATTTTTAGAGATTAACCAGTAGCTAATATTATTATTATTATTATTATTATTATTATTATTATTATTATTATTTTATTATTATCCCTTACAGACTCTGTAGTTGCATTTATGTGTTTTATATCTTCTACATGTGTAATGATTTCTGCACCTTAAAATTGTAAACCTTTCTTAATGATATTCATACAAACGTTTCGATACAGCTTCTATAATAATTTTTGCGTTTATGTAGATCTATCATGTATTGGGTAAACCAGAAGAAAGCTTGTTACGCGCTAAATCGGAATTTAAGACACGTAGCGGCTGCTTTAAGAAGTAAATTCAAAAAGGCAACTTAATAATACACAAGTAAGATTTGCCGTAACTACAGTCCTACAAACAGGAAGTTGTGTAGCTATTCGTCGATAGGGAGGGTTCAATTCTGTAAAACGTGAGTTAGGACAATATGCTGTTGAGTTAGTTATTGATTGTTTGAAAAACAAATGAGGAAACGCCACAGACTTTTTTAGAATCGTTTAAAAGTTGCTCTTGGAAGTCTGAAATGAAAAACAGTAGTTTGATTTGGTGCTATGTGCGATGTCCAAGCTCGTCCATACACGAACCTACTTTGTTATTGATCTCTTGTAGGCCGCTAGCACACCTTATGGTGCGATGTCGCAAGTAACCATCATAAAATAAAAGCAAAAAGAGAGTTAATCTATCTATAATGCATTTAAATATAATCATATACAATGAACATAAACGAAACAGTAAGAAAAAATGTTATTCCTATACATATCTATTATATCAACATAACAGTTAATTATTCCAAAACATTTGATCGTGACTTCCTCAAACAGGACTAAAATTAAGAAGAGGCTACGTAATTATATAATATCCTTTCGAAAAGCGCAACTGGATGTTTATTTAGCCGCAACACCGCAAACTACATCAGCATTGAAAGCTGATTAAGACCGCGTAACGATAAAACTTTCGCAAATGGCTTCAACAAGGTTGGGTGATTCCCCTAAAGGGCTTCCGGTTTCAGATCCTCAAAAATGATAAATAAGAGAGGTGGGCACTACGACAACGACTTGGCCACTATCTCCTTCCAATTAAAAGAATCCGACAAGCGAAAATAATTTGCCGCCAACCACTACTACACTGCGAACTAAACCGTTACATCAATAAAGGAAAAGAATGCGGTAATAAGTATACATGACACTTCGATAACCGTTAATTGATTCTGGATAAGATTATCATATCGTTCGCCTATCTTATATTGTTGATTGTATTTCCGTGTACGATCAGCCCCTCTACAGACTCACTAAGAGCTTCCTTAACAATTTTTTAAAGTATGGATTGAAGCTTTTACCAACGCCACTTTTAATCGGAACTTGCTTCAGTAATCGATGTTCTAACCTGGCTAAAGCCTAATAGTGTCAATACAAGTTTCCTATTATGTGGATGCTTTTATCGTCTATTCCGGTGGTTTGCAGGACCTGAAGAATTTTATTGTGACGTACTTTGTCAAATACTTTTTAGAAATCGATCAAGCATGCATATTCATTGTAGTTGAGTACCCAATCCGCTTCGGAAACCAAATTGAGATCCACCTATCTTTTCAACTAGTTTTTGGTATATTCTTTCATGTAGGAAGATATTTAAAACATGGCTCATAAGGCTAGTTGTTTGGTGGGCGCAGCATTTTTGCTCTAGTCTTTTTTGGTATCATTACAGAGGGGGATTTCAATCAGTCTGACGGCATTATTCCCGTGTCGTATATAGAGTTGAAAGGATCTGTTAGTACTACTATTCCGTTCTCACCTAGAAGTTGTAGTAACGTGCGTTAAAAAAACAAAACGTTATCAAAAGTGCTTTGAACTAGATTTCGTCTTACGACGGCATGTCGTTGATTATTGAATCGCTCTACCCGGAATGTAGCGTACTGAGTCACTTGAGTTGTCAGTTGTCAAGGTGAGGTTACGTGTTTGTTTCTTTGTTTTAAGCAAATTATTACATCGCCCTACCCAGAATTCAACGCGCTTGGTCACTTGAGTAGTCAGTTGTTAAAGTGAGGTTGTGAGCATACGCAATCCATAAAATACTTAAGTTACGATATGACTTTCAAAAATTACTGTTTGACACAAGGCCACTTGAAAACGATTTTATTTGAACGCACTTTACTTCGCTCTTTATATCATCTGGACCGCTGGCTCTCCCATTGTTTTTAATGGATTTTGCTATCTCAGCTTTTGCAATGAGTGGTCGGTCCACTACTGTATCCGTCGCGTCATATTCCGCATTCCAGAAGTCCTCAAACAGTTCTAAGATGTATTCCTTCCAGTTGTTCAGCTTTTGGTTTATATCTGTTAGTAACTTGCCATCCCGGTTCTCTATGTTTGCCGTAATATTATTCTGTCTTTTTCCAGTCACCTCTTTGAGTGAAATCGGTCATGCTTGATGTCATAGGGTTCGATTTTTTTACATTGTTGTGTATACTATTTTGCTTTTGCTTCCCTTGTCTTCCTCGTAATTCCACATGAACTTTTTTATATTCTATTTCATTACAATGTTTATGTTTGCTTCTTGTGTCTAGCAATTGCAGTACTTTATGCGTGATCTATCCTGGGTAAATTTTCACGAAGTTATTGAATTTCTGTATCGCCTCTTGATGGTCATATAATCAATCTGGTTACGAACAATCCTATTCTTTGTATCGGTAGGTGATTTTCAGGTGTAGATACGACGTTTTGGGAACTAAAAAAATGTATTGGTAATCACAAATTGATTGTCCATACGGAATTGTAAAAGCCTGTCTCCCTATCGTTTCAGGCCTCCAGTCCATGCTCACCCACAGTATTCTCCTCTTTCTCTTGACCAATCTTGGAATTCATATCTCCGATCACTATTATCATTTCGTTTTTCTTTGTATGCTGTAGTACATTTTCTACGTTTTTGTAGAACTTTTTTATTAACTATGTCATCATCGAAATCACATGTGAGGCATATACCTGTATTATGTGTATTATCTTGAATTTTACTGTTTTCGTTTGCATTAGAATCATAATAATCTTATCTGAGTGTGATATGACCCTAATTACAGTAGCAATACCTTTAGGCATAACTATAGCTACTACATTTTGGTTTTTTGGACTATTATCGCCTGAGTAATGTACAATGTAGTCTTCAACCGTACTTCTTCCTAAGTTCGGCTATCTCATATTATTTATTCCGAGTATGATAATCTTTAATCTCTTCATCACTAAGTTAAACAGAAGAGGGCTCAGTGATAAAAACAATTAAGTACAAAAAATACAACTATGCTAATTGAACTTAAGATATTGCATGCCTAGAAAAGAAAAGCTACAGCTAAATATAGGAAAATAAAAGCGGTTGCAATTTCGGTGAACTTCGATAATCGTCGGAGTTTAAGGACTTAAGCAGGATCTCCTGGAACTCATCGGGAAGGTCCTGCGGGTAGCCGAAAAAGATGTCTGGGTGGGAGGGCGGTCGCCGACCTGATGGTATACCAGGTGCTACATCTTCTTAACAAGGGCCCTCTCTTCTGCTCTTATCTTCTTGAAGCTGGGGCGGAGACGAATAAAGGTTTTATATGTATGGATAAGGGCGCAGAGACGACACCCTCCAAAACGGCCTCAAAGCACGGAAAGTAGAAATTCCATTCGCAGATGGAAGGCAAAGAGGGAAAGCTCTAATCAATAGTTCTAGAGGGTCAGAGTGGCGTTTTAGGCTTCAATTTGGGTCTGCTGTGGTGATGGGCGGTTTTCAACATGACACCTTGGGTTTTGTTCGGGATAGGTTTAATTCTCCAGCACCGAAACCAGTGTTCGAGCCTCAGAAGTGTACCGGGTAGAATACTCAAAGGGCAGCTACCAGTGATTGCCTTAACCCACATGGCGGTGTCATTGGGCACTGAAAAAGATAAACTTTTGAATTGAGACGACAAGAGCAGACGGGCGAGAATCAACTCTTGAGGAACCCCGAACCTTGGAGAGAAGGCTTTTGAGATGGAGCCATAGCTGTGACGTGATTCTGGTGAGAGTTGAGATAGCCGTTGATGACACGGGTAAAGCAGAAGTTCACACAGAAATCAAAAAGTTTGGCCATTATCATTATGAAAAGTACAACTTAAGGGACTATATCATCTTTGACATACAGAAATTCATCACTTCGCTCAAGTTCGTAAGAGGCTTCATCAGGAATAAAACAGAAGAGCACGGTTAATCAACAAGTAAACTACGCTAGAGGTAAAACTCTTCTAACGATCGGACGATAAACTTCATGGCAACCGAAGTACCGAGATCTGATCTCTCATCTACTTTAGCTAGTATGGGACGTTAACAATAGAAATTAAGTGAGGTGCCTAGCATCTTGTCCCTAAACTAACGGGCGAAAAGTATTATTTTGAACTTTCTATGTCGGTGGCGAGCTTCCTCGTCGTAGTCCTTCAGTTACCGAATCAGTGGATTAGGGTTCAACTGGAGCAGTTGGTAGAGTTCAGTGGTCGTCTCCAATATGAGCTCTCGGATCGGAACCAGTTGAGGATCGGGTCTCATAGTTTACCAACAGTCCCCTGTGCTGGAGTGGTGATCGGCGACGCACTTAACTCAGCTGAGGTCCGCTTTCGTTATGTATGGCACTGTCCGATGACCACTAAATAGTGAACAGTAAATGTAGAACTTTATGAGGTGCAAAATGACTTTGGCCTCGGTCGATTTTACTAGTAGTATCGAAATCAGCGGGATTAATTTCTTGTCCCGACCGATGTAAATCCAGTGTACTAAAGTTATGACGTGAATCCTCGTTGGTAGAGGTCTTCTAATACCTCCGTCTTCTTTGACGGATTCCGACTTCTTCTCCTTCGTCACCTGGTACGTGCAAATAAGGGCTCCTTTATTTATTTATTTATTTATATAGCACTCAGCCAACAGCCGTTAGGTCAATTATAGACGTCGCTTTATTAGAAAGAAACGATGTCATCGTCCGGTAGTCGTCGGCGTAGTGCACGCTGATTTCGTCCTTTGAATTCAGGAAGGCATTCTTGTTTTCGGCAAGGGCTGCGGAGCTGGCTATCTAGTTGTCCCTCGTACGTAGGGCGACCGAGAGAACCCTGGTCTGTTAAATTGGGGTAGATGAGCTTTCTGGGCAGGCGTTGGTGGCTAGTCTGTCCCCTCTTGATTTTGAGTGACCTCGCTAAATTTACTATTCATCGGCTTGACCTGAGGGGCATTGAGGACTGGTGGTCTCAATGCGGAGGCAAACAATTTTGTTGTTCTGCTCGTTCTTTCACCATTTAGATTCACTCTGCTTAAAAAAGGTTGACAGCAGATAGACAGACAGTGTCGCGGCTTTTTTAGTCCTGTGGTTCGTACCAACCTTTAAAAGTTGTACCATAAGAAGACATCTCTTACGCCTTAATATTTAAATAATTATTTGCACTGTTGGCTGTCACCTCACTCAATGTAGAACAAGAGCACGCTTACCTTTTATACTCAATCAAAGTTACCGATAACCAATGAAAAAAAAGTTTGGTAGCTGACCCTCAGCAGGTTCTAAAACGAAATTCTCCACGCAAAGCCAATTTGGATACAATAAGTGTAATGCACATATACGGATGGGGCCATAATTATATATAACAGCTATGAGATAACATGAATAACAATATAGAATGCTTGCGTAAGAAAGAGATGGCCATACGAAAAATTTATTTTAGTAGGCATGTTTAGTTGACAAATGTCATAATTAAATTAAGCGTCAAGCCTTCTCGAATATTTGCTATGTTTATCTCTTTCTTACTCAAGCAATACGTGTTATCTTCTTGTTCATGTTATCTTATTGCTGTTATATATAAATGTGGCCCCATCGGTATATT
Source organism: Agriotes lineatus (assembly GCA_940337035.1). Lineage (NCBI taxonomy): Eukaryota > Metazoa > Arthropoda > Insecta > Coleoptera > Elateridae > Agriotes > Agriotes lineatus. Next base: position 45,406 of record CALNHX010005656.1, on the reverse strand, counting down.
TGCTTTACTCACAGTTATATAAAACAAAATATCAAATACAAGAACAAATAAATAAACGGCGATTACCTACACAAACGGTGATAATTTATATCATCCAAAGTAAGAGTCATGTTTCAAGTTTCTATGAGCGTTTAACCGTTAAAGTAGCTTGTGCATAAAATTCTAACGGCCATACCATTATAGTTAAATAACAGTAAAAGCAAACAAAGTAAATTGTTTTATTCGCGGATTTAAAATCACACTGAAGCCATCCCTGTCAGAAGTCCGACTCTGAATCGGTATTTCACCGGGTTTCGCAAAACCCTAGCACTAAGCGCGTGCTTGACGTCATAGATCGGCAGGCTGCTTGTGACGGCATCTAAAAAAAGCCACACGTTGGAATGTGATGACGCGGCGTTGCGCAATATTTCTAAATGCCAGGTTTTTAACGTTAAAAAGCCGCAAGCGTTGTTAATTGTATTTAGGTAGGCATATACAAATTTCCCCTGTTGTGACAAGCCTCACCTAATTATATTGAAGACGAAAACGTACCCTCGGGCTTCGCTGTTCCCACTGCATATGCTGATGCATCAGTGCTGAACGCAAAAAACTACGCTGAGATCTATTGAGCCCCAGCGTTTAAAGACGAGGAGTGATTTGAACATTTCGTAAGCTTAATGACGTACATTTCTCTCGGATGTCTTGCACTTACTATATAAATAGTTTTCGCTTTTTTAGAGTGCTTTCCCCGAAAATGTCAGAAAACGCACTTTCAATTCGCGAGTGGCCGCTGACGGAAATTCACCGGCAGTGGCGCTCAAAGCTAACTTATCTCAATTTAAATAACTAAATAAACTTTTTTCCAAAGTTTGCATAATACATAAACGCACACATTAGCTATTTAATAAAAGGTTATTAATTATTGTTTTAAGCTGAGGTATAGCGGGTCAGAGGCCCGTTTTAACGCATAAAATTTCTCTTTGTTTTCAGATAAATGCAATTACCGGCGACACCCTAACATGCGACCAACTGCTAAAACGAAGTGTTAAATTAGTGTCCGTGTTCAAACAACTGGGGTTAGCAAAGAACGATAAAATCGCAATGCTCAATAAAAATACTCTGGATTATGTCGTGCCGGTCTTAGCTGCCTTTTACATGGGAATTGTAGTCAGTCCGCTAAATCCGGATCTGAAGGAACGTAAGTACAACCCTCACAAAATCTCTTTATACTTACGGCAACCAACGGTTTTAGAAATTCGATACGGGGTACTTGTGTCCAAACCAAAATTGGTACTTTGCTCTGAGGCAACACTGGAATTTGTTCTTGAAGTACAGTCAGAGTTGGATTTCATAACCCATGTGCTGCTGATGGGGCCACGTTCTAGTAATCATCCTACAGTAGAAAGCTTGGATAACATGTCGCAAACAGTGCGTGGTGATATAAATACTTTTCGGCCTGAAAGTTTGAATTCAAGTGAACAAGGTGCGCTCATTTTGTACTCGTCGGGAACGACAGGATTGTCCAAGGGTGTGCTTCTGACTCACGGAAATTTGAGGGATGTGATAGGCAGCTTCACGTAAGTACTCTCTAAAACGTTAAACCAAAATTTCAAGTTATGTTCTAGCCATCCAGATTATGGAAATGTTACAAATAAAGATACAACGGTTGCGGTGCTACCTTTTTTCCATATGTTTGGTTTTACCGTGCAGCTATTAATGATGGCCATTCCGCTGAAAACTGTTGTAATGGATGATTGGAATCCCGAAGTGTTCTTGAAATCCATACAAAATTATAAGGCAACCAAGTTGTTTACTGTGCCTCCTCTTCTACTTTTCTTCTCCAAAGATAGCTTGGTGGACAAATATAATATAGCTAGCATTAAAGATATAATTGTTGGAGGATCTTGTGTCAGCAAGCTATTGCAAGATAACGTTGCGAAGAGGTAATGCAGTTTACAAATAGGTATAACGCAGAAATTAGCAGTTTAAAAATTTAGATTGTGCTTAGACTATCGAATCATCAGTAATCGATTGAAAAGGAGGAAGTGTAGCAAGTGTATCATTAATATGTGGGTTAAGTATAGGTATGATACTTAACTGTTTTATCGTGTAGGTTAGGCGGAGTAACAATCCGACAAGCTTTCGGTCTGACAGAAACCTCCGGCGCCTGCACGTTCCAAACAATTTGTTCAAAAAAACCTGGCAGCGTGGGAACGCTTATACCATTAGCAAAAGCAAAGATATGGGATTCCGAAACTAAACAGACTGTGGGACTCCACAAGGTCGGCGAGATATGCATCAAAGGTCCAACTCTGATGAAAGGATATTTTGGAAACCACAATGCCACTGAAGCATGCATCGATGAAGATGGTTTCTTCCACACCGGCGATTTGGGCTACTACGATGCCGATGGGTTTTTGTACGTAATGGGCAGGATAAGCGAGTTGATCTTCTTCAACGATTACAAGGTGATTATTTTGGCAGTGCTTGAGAGAACGCTAAAGTTTCAGGTCTGTGCAGATCGCGCCCGCCGAACTGGAGGCCGTTATCCTGACGCATCATGCCGTGAAGGAGTGTGGGGTCATCGGTGTTCCCGAAGGAGCTGCTGGAGAAGTGCCTTGTGTTTTTGTAGTCCTTGAACGTGACGTGGGGGCTTCTGAGCAGGAAGTTGTAGGCTTTGTTGCCGGTAAGCTGTCGTGGCCCAGATTACGGGTGGGCGAGAATGGAAATATTATCGATAATTGTCATATCGGAAGACAAACTTTTAATACATTTATTACATATACATTATATAGAATACAGCAAGTACACCAAATACATCAACTACAACGAATATGTCAAAATCTATTATTTCTTGTATATATGTGGAATATTATGGTTACTATAACGAATATATGGATCAAATGGAATATATCAATTATATCGAATATTTCGATTACATTCAACCTATCCATTACATAGAATACGTCGAATGCATCGCACATATTTTGTATTTTCAAAGCCTCTTTGTTATTTTCATTTCAACAAGGGATTAGGTAAAACATTTTTTATAATTTTTAGAGGGTAGTAACTTCTCGGGGATGGATTTTTCTATATAGGTGATTTGGGCTAAATCAGCCTATTTTGAGCTCTAGTATATGTTGTTAATTTCTTCCACACCTTCCAGGAACACCCTGTATATGTAATATATCAATCATAATGAAAATTTTTATATCTAATATGCCGACCACATTGAACATATCGACCACATTCAATATATGAAATGCATGGAATACAAGGTTAGTCAATTTTGAGGTGCACCATTAGGATTTTGAAAACGGCAGGAGACACGAGGTCGAGTAAATTTGCCGCAACTTAATTGACCTTACATCTTTTACCGTTTTCTAAATCCCAATGGTGAGCATCGAAATGAAATAAACCTCTATATCGAATGCATAGGATATATCGACTACACCGAATACGTCGAATGTACGAACGTATGAAGGTATAGCGAGTAAATGGGATATATCGACTTCACCAAAAGCATGGAATATAATTATCAAATGCATTGAATATACATCGAATATATCAACTACTTCGTCTATCTAGAACATACAGACTACTTAGAATATAAGGGTTTCATCTAATACATTGTTTATATTATACAGTGTGTATTAGCCAAATGGAATAAATTCAATATCTCCATCTTTTGTCACTTGTCACTGATATGCTAAAACACCTCAATCGATTTTGATTGTAGCTGATATTTACGGCCTATTGGTTGCACTAATGGCTCACGTGACTTCTATCGGTGACTTCACCGACATTTTTTTTAATGAGACAGTATGCCAAGTGGTACATCATTGGAAAGGGCATTCAAAGGGGAATTCGGCACTGTGTCTGTTTTTGAATCCCATTCGAAATTAACAAAGAAAAAAATAATTTCGAAAATATTTAATAAATACAAATAAATTGCAGTTACAGTTAATGTAAGAGATGCTCGAAATGTTTCCCTTGTACGTCCTGGCAACACGCCAATCTTAAATAATAGTGGTGTCTGACATTATTTAACATCTGTAGCGTGATATATCTAATCGCGTTGGTAATGCGTATCTTCAAGTCATCTAAATCGTGTAGTTTAGATATGTAAATAGTGGTCTTGAGATATCCCCATAAGAAAAAATCTAGGGAATCAAGCTCTGGTAACCTCGCTGGGCATTCTAGCTGTCCTCTCTTTCCAATCCAACAATTTGGAAAGACAAGGTCAAGGTATTGACGGACATCACGATGGTAATGCGGTAGAGCTCCATCTTGTTGGAACCATATGTCCGCTGGTATTTGTGGATTTCTTCTGTTGGGATACAAATTTCCCAGTGACGGCATTACACGATTTTGAAGAGGAGCCAAGTAATTTGTATCAAAAAGAATCGGCCAACTATATGGTCTCCTATGATACCTGCCCAGACATTCACCTTTTTAGGTTTTTGGGTATGCGTCTCTCTCATCCAGTGAGGATTTTTTGTGGCCCAATAGTGGCAATTCTGACGATTGACATGTCCGTGGAGGGTAAACGTTGATTCATCCGACAACGAAACATTTTCTATTCGTATGATATTGTTGTCTACTCTTTCCATCATTCGCTCATAAAATTCCATTATCCTATCTCCTATCGTCTTCACATAGCTCCTGAATTGGAATTACCTTATACGGATGCATTTTATTCTCGTTTAGTATTCGTGCAACGGAGGAGTGACTAATATTATTCTCCAATGCGACTTGTCGATGCATGCGGGTTTTCATCAAATGTAAGCATGACGTCTACTTTTGTTTCGCCGTCCAAAGCAGCACCGTGTTTCTCAATTTGTTGTACATGTCCAAGTTGCCTAAACTGGTTGTCAATTTTGCTAACTGCACTTTGAGATATGGGTGGTAATTCTGTAAATTTCTCCCTAAAGAGCTGAAGAACTTCGGCTTGAGTACGTTTTCTATCTCCATAACCGATGATCATCAGTATAGTTATATTATGAATTTCAGTTAAATACACCATCCTTGCAGTAACTCTAAATCGACGACGATTTTCAAATTTGCTTTCGACTGACTTTCAAACTGACTTTGACACTACTTTGAAGGTAGGTATGTACAGTCGTGTGCAAATAAATCTGGGACAGTGTTTTTTTCACATGCAGATTCAGTTAAGAATTGAAGAATATCTCCATGGATTTCCTGCTATCAGAAAGAGTTACATTAAACTTTAACAGGTACTGAAACCCGTAACTCTCTCTGATAAGAGGAAATCCATGGAAATATTCTTCAAATTCTTAACTGAATCTGCATGTGAAAAAACACTGTCCCAGATTTATTTGCACACGACTGTACATTGCATTTATTAAAATTGATATTTTCGTAATTATTCTTTCCTCGTTAATTTCGAATGGGATTAAAAAACCAGACACAGTGCCGAATTCCCCTTTGAATGCCCTTTCCAATGATGTACCACTTGGCATACCGTCAAATTAAATAGATGTCGGTGAAGTCACCGATAGCAGTCACGTGAGCCATTAGTGCAACCCGTCGGCGTCGTCTGCGTTGAATCAACGCAGACGACGGTGCAACCAATAGGCCGTAAATATCCGCCACAATCAAAATCGATTGACGTGTTTCGGCATATCAGTGACAAGTGTCAAAATATGGAGATATTGAATTTATTCCATTTGGCTGGTACACACTGTACAAACCAATTACAGCGGATGCATGTAGTTCACTGAATATATTGGGTGCATCTAAGATCTATATGCAAGGAACATATGAAATGCATCTGATATATCAATTTCACTGAATACATGGAATATATCGATTGCATTGGGTATATCGACTACATCGAATATACAGGGCGGGCCACGAAACTTGTAGCCCCTGACGAATTTTAACTGGAACCCAAATGACACATGTCATTACATTCTAGATGGCTATATTTCTTACTAAGCATCCGACGAAAGAAGATCCCTGGTCATCAATGCTGTCTGTGCGGTATAAGATTAAAGAATTCCTAGTCAAATCAGCTTCCATAATTTGACAATTGAGTCTGGTGCTGGGTCTGTCATCGGTAGCCTCCGGACATGCTTCGAATTCCACCGGATGAATGCGGCATTTGCTCCACATCTTATGTTAAGGCTATTTTGCCTTTATTTGGTCATCAAAGCCTCGTTAAGTAAAAAACAGGATAGTAGGTAAGGTTGACATTTGCGTAAGAGGGACTAGGACTTGCGATGCAATACTCTAAACTCTAAACACAGAAAATGTCTTCTGAAAATATAACGATGATGAAGTTGGGAAACTTATGAGCAGCTCTCAAAGTTACTAGGAAAACAAGAAACAATCTTAGAAAAATCACAACGAAATTAATTATGTCTATTGACCCAATAGTGTGACAGCGGCATTGTCAAGGGATCACAATTTCAAAATAACATCGAAAGAAAAGCAATTATCTTGGTATGGGTATACGGTAAAAATGAGGACTAACAGTCTACTTCAAACAGCAACGCAACTACAGTAACAACACACAACACAACTAGAAACTAAAAAAACATAAATGTAGCAAAACAAACTATAAAATTCCAAAACGAGAAAAGTAAAAAAGAAGAAAAACATGCGTGGTGGTTTCAGCCTAAGCAGAGCTTGTGCGCCGAAATATCTGGATACCAAACAGAAAGAGAAAGTGATAACGTCCAAGAAAACTATGGTAAGCCATGGATGGAAATACCGATGAAGGGTCATCTTGAACGTATCATAGTTCAGCGGAAAATACTACAAGCCTTGAATCTCGAACTAGTCCTTTCAATATTAGCAACCTGGTCATACGTATGCTAACTTAAAAATTTCAGCCACATCATATGGAGTTATATTATCTTCAAATCCTGAGTTGGTGATCTTGGATTTTAAAAAAGAATTACAATGTCGACTACACGTATTTTTAATGCAGCAAAAAATCTTACGTCATGGGGCTCTAATTTATGGGAGAAACTTCTATTTTTTCTGTACTTCTTGGAAATTTTGAAAATAGCAGTCGACTTCCGTTTTATTGAAAGCTGTTATCCTGTTTATGCTTGTAGCCAAACCCTGTATGCACTAATAGTAATAATTAATTTAATTAGTCAGTGTCCCTATCTGAACTGGAATCACTGCTATCATTCGAAAGATCTATAAGCAACTTATCAACAGTTGGATCTAGAACTTTCTCACGTTCATACAATTCTTTAATCTTTCTCTCAGTGCTTGCAACACATGCGCTTCAAATATCAGGTGAACACCGCTGTAATGCTTCAGTCCACATTGCAAGAACTTTATCATCTCCATACCCATCTCTACCAATGTGGCCATCGTAATATTTTTTTGCATATGCCCATATTAATTCAATAGCGTTGAACTTGCAGTGGTATGGTGGTAATCGCAAAAATTCATGCGCATGACTTCTTTTTAAATCGTCTACTTCATATACTTTGTCTTTTCTATGCAATTTGGCTAACTTCAATAAATCTAATCTAAATGAAGTTCGATTATGAGGGATATTGTTGTTATTTAACCAATCTATAATGCGTCGTTTTGTCAATGATGAAGAAGGCTGCTTTTCAACGAGGGTAGAATGATATGGGGCATTGTCCATGATTATGAGAGATGGTTCTTCTAATTATTGGGTAAATTGTCAACAAGTCATTTCTTAAACATTTCTGAATTCATCTCTCCATGATAATCTTCTTTCAAAGATTTTGTTGCAAATAACAGAGATGCATTTTTAATGAACAACACCCAGCATGAACAACAATAAAGCGCTTTCCTTCATAACCTTCAGGATTTCTAACACTTTGTATGTTTGAGTCTTGCCATGATTTACCAGGATTTCCTTTAGAATAGATCCAAGTTTCATCCATGAGAACTGCTTGCAATGGTGACGATAAATTGATGTTTGCCATATAACTATTTAAAAACTGAAGACGCAAACTGGCGAAATTTGATTTTTCAACTAATGCTCTACGATTGTTGTCGTTGAGAAATTTAAACCCAAGGTCATGCAGAACAACGTTAATAAACTGCTTCTGCCTATTGGAATGTGATACTCTTGAAGTTCAACATTTAAAGATTTGAGAGTAATGTGTTTTTCTGGAATAAATATAAAAATTCACATTTATAAAATCAAATAAACTTTATAAGTACGCTTTACTTTCACTGTAGATCTTATATACAGTTTCCCTGATGACCAGTTTAGAAGACTCTGGCAGGTCTGCAGTTTTAGATTTCTTGCGAGATCTTTTTTTACCAGGACTAAATAAAATTGGTTGGTTTCTACTACGAGCCTTGATCCTTTTTACAGTAGCAATGCCTATCTCTAAAGCATCAGCTGCTGGCTGCAACAAACAAGCAATTGTACAATAAAATCGCAAGCACTTAATTAACGTGTCATACTTCTTGCACACAAGATAAAGGAAGTGAATGCTCACCATTTTCTTTTTCGTTATCAAAATAACTTAACAGATTCAGTAACAATTGTTGAGACTGAGGACGCAAAGTCTTGCCTTGCACTGACATATTAATGCGTACGTCTTATTAGTTCTGACAAGAACTGCTGCTTATTGTTGGCTAAAACTGCCAAAAAGCGTTTGTACGGGAAGACTAACCTCGAAAAATGTGAAGGACAAGTCAGATGTTCATCATATGTTTGTGGACGCATACAACGTTGCCTATACTTACGGATTTTTTACAAAAATCTGTAAAAAATCTTAAATTGTTCGTTAAATTAATCTCATTTATCTGTAATTTCTGAATTAACCACACTCTCATTTTTTCAAAATAATTTTGCCGGTATATCTAGATTATTTACTGTTTACTGATAATATTTGATTTAATCTACGGATTTATTATTAACGTCGGCAACACTATATTTTACAGACGCATACCGCGTTCGTCAAATCCACTCCCAAAGACCCAGACGTGCTAATGTTATGCTATCCTTGTCGGACTCGCAAATAATGAGAGTGACGCATACAAAAACGATTTCTGCGCTAACTTCGTGTAGCGATGACGCAGCTATCATCTTTGGCTGAATCTAGAGTGCTGTATTAACCAGGCAAGCTTATCCCACTAGATTTTGTGTCACAGGAATTTTAGCGTCAAACCGTTGGCTGAGCTGACCGGTAACCGTGCGTTCTGTCGTCTGTCTACCAAGCAAGAATAGAAACCGTTGGAGTATGTACTGCTCGATCCAGACGAACAATGCATGCTGATTTAAATCTTGGTGCATTCCATTACGGTGCTAATTATAATTGCAGTCTTCATCCAAGTGTGGTTATTTAACTCTATAGGTGTTGTTCTGTGCTGTCAACTGTATCTGTCAGTTCTATTGAGTTCTGTCACTCGTCACTGTTGTTTGAACTAAGGTACTATTGAAGCTCTCTAGTTTGAACCACTTGCGTGTTAGTTAACAGTGTTTTATGTTTCGATTTTGTCTGTTTTTTTTTATTTGTTTAAAAGCCAATCTTTTTTAAGGCGGTACAATTAAATGATATGATCGTTGTTATTCCGACTTACCGTATGCTAATTGGAAAGTAACTAGAATTTGAATTTGCCGCCACTTCCAGTGACTCAAAATGGCGGACGAGCTTGCTCGTATAAATATAGTACCTTAGCTGGATCTAGAGCCCTTTATAATACAAGCAGACGCATGTCGCACAAGTTGCATAAAATCCTGCATCCCAGTACTTTCGCGTATACATGTTGGTGGACATGATGCAACCAAAACATACCCCTACAATGTCAAACATTTCAGTCGCTGTGGGTTATTATATTATCTATTCTCGCTGTTCTAACTTCTAACCTCGTGTTTGAGTTGCCAGCTGTCTTCGTTTTCCTGTGTTTTTTTGCCTTTTATGCTTTGCATCAAATGTATACACATTAACCTATTTTCATTTTCTGAAAAGTAACTAGTTTTTTGAATTTGCCGCTTTTGTGATGTAATTCAAAATGGCTGACAAGCATGCTCGTATTATGGAGATGCTTTAGCTGGATCTAAGGTACTATATTTATACGAGCAAGCTTAGCCGCCATTTTGAGTTACTAAAAGTGGCGCCAAATTCAAATTCTAGTTACTTTCCAAATAGCATACAGTAAGTCGGAAAAACAACGATCATGTCATTTAATTTAATCTGTCTTGAAAAATATTGGTTTTTAAACAAATAACAAGAAAGCAGAAAAAATCGAAACGAAAACCCTGTTAACTAACACGCACGTGGTTCAAACTAGAGAACTTTTAATAACTAGTAACTTAGTTCAAACAACAGTGACGAGTGACAGAACTCAATAAAACTGACAGATACAGTTGACAGCAAAGAACAACACCTACACACTGTATATAGATTTAAATAACCACACTTAAATGAAGACTGTAATTATAATTAGCATCGTAATGGAATGCACCAAGATTTAAATCAGCATGCATTGTTCGTCTGGATCGAGCAGTAAGTACTCCAACGGTTTCTAACCTTGCTTGGTTGATAAACGACAGAATGCACGGTTAACGGTCAGCGCAGCCAACGGCTTGGCGCTAAAATCCCTGTGACACAAAATCTAGTGGGATAAGCTTGCCTGGTTAATAAAGCACTCTAGCTGGATCCATAGTATAAAGCAAAAACAAATCAGCATAGGTAATGTCCCACCACGGCCTTCTGGATTAGCGTGCCTGCCGGCTGTTAGTGGCCTGTTCATTTGGAAGCTTTTCGAGTGATCAGCGTGGCGCTAGTTACCCGGGGATTTGGAAGCGTTGGCTCGGCGTTTAAACTGCAGAAAGCTGAGCTGGCGCGGCGCATTCAATAAAATACTTTCGATTTTATCTTTTCGCACGTACAGAATGGTAGATTTTTGCGCGCAAGCACAATTTACAAATTTTGAAGTTTCTACGTATGTATTTTCGTTCATTGCAAATTTAGTTTGTTGCTTCTGTGAAAATCCATTTTGTATTTTTTTCGTACAAAAATGTCGTAAAACTAACCTAATTTAATGTTTCTGTCACAGAACAATAATCTGACAGATAAAAGCCAGATTCTAAAATACAAATTGAGTTTTCTGTTTTGTTTAGAATCTTTTTGTTCTCTTGCAGTTTTTTCGTATCTGCAACCGTTATCGAGAAAAAAAAGTATAAAAACGATTTTCTGCAATTTGCTAGACGAAATTTAAATTTTTACTTCCTTTTACTACTATAAAGGAAGTATTGGATTCACCCCAAAAATTCTAAATTGAGTTTTCAACAGATCTTCACGTTTTAGAGTCCCCTGATCCCAAAAAACATATTTTTTTTCATTGGTCTGCCTGTGTGTCTGTCTGTGTGTGGGTCTGTGAACAGAATATCTCAAAAACGAAAAGAGGTATGGCATTGAAACTTCATATATAAGTTTTGTGTACTATGTAGATGAGACAGCAAGCTTTTGAAGAAAATCGCATAACCGGAAGTAGGTGTTTACTCTTGTGATTTTTCAGTTTTTTTCGATTTTTTCAAAAACGGCTCTAACAATTTTTTTTAAATTTTACATTTTTCTTACATTTTTAATGTGTATTGATGTGAGATAGGTGATTTTCCAGTTGAATACTTCTAAAGTGGGTTTCTTTTGGTTTTTTTTCTATTTTTTGTATTAACTCCTATTTTAAATAAAACACCCGGTATATTATTAAATTTTTGAATTCACCTTAAAATTCTAGAGAAAATTTGTCTCTTCAACTAACACTCGATTTTGTACCGTTTTTGTAGAATTTGTAATTTTTGAAATTTTTTAACAAATAGTTAAAAATTAAAAATGAAATTTTTGACTAATTATAAGATCACTGTAAAAGGAAGTTGTGTGAGTGTATCACACCAGATTTTTTTCATTGATCTGTCTGTCTGTGTGTCTGTCTGCCTGTGAACAGAATATCTCAAAAAGTAAAAGAGGTATGGCGTTGAAACTTCATATATAAGTTTTTTGTACTATGTAGATGAGACAGCAAGCTTTTGAAGAAAATCGCATAACCGGAAGTAGGTGTTTACTCTTGTGATTTTTCAGTTTTTTTCGATTTTTTCAAAAACGGCCTTAACAATTTTTTTTAAATTTTACATTTTTCTTACATTTTTAATGTGTATTGATGTGAGATAGGTGATTTTCCAGTTGAATACTTCTAAAGTGGGTTTCTTTTGGTTTTTTTTTCTATTTTTTTTATTAACTCCTATTTTAAATAAAACACCCGGTATATTATTAAATTTTTGAATTCACCTTAAAATTCTAGAGAAAATTTGTCTCTTCAACTAACACTCGATTTTGTACCGTTTTTGTAGAATTTGTAATTTTTGAAAATTTTTAACAAATGGTTAAAAATTAAAAATGAAATTTTTGACTAATTATAAGATCACTGTAAAAGGAAGTTGTGTGAGTGTATCACACCAGATTTTTTTCATTGATCTGTCTGTCTGTGTGTCTGTCTGTCTGTGAACAGAATATCTCAAAAACTAAAAGAGGTATGGCGTTGAAACTTCATATATAAGTTTTGTGTACTATGTAGATGAGACAGCAAGCTTTTGAAGAAAATCGCATAACCGAAAGTAGGTGTTTACTCTTGTGATTTTTCAGTTTTTTTCGATTTTTTCAAAAACGGCTCTAACGATTTTTTTAAACTTTACATTTTTACTACATTTTTAATGTGTATTGATGTGAAATAGGTGATTTTCTAGTTGAATACTTCTAAAGTGGGTTTCTTTTGTTTTTTTTTTCTATTTTTTTATTAACTCCTATTTTAAATAAAACACCGGGTATATTATTACATTTTTGAATTCACCTTAAAATTCTAGAGAAAATTTGTCTCTTCAACTAACGCTCTATTTTGTACCGTTTTTGTAGTATTTGTAATTTTTGAAATTTTTTGACAAATGGCTAAAAATTAAAAATGAAATTTTTGACTAATTATAAGAACACTGTAAAAGAAAGTTGTGTGAGTGTATCACACCAGATTTTTAAAATTGTTTTAAACGTTAATTATGTGCTAATAAGTACACGGTAACAATTTAGATTAGTTCAGGCACATCAGTTTTGAGTCATTATAATTTTTACCGCTACAATAACTTTACAACACATACGAGGGCTGTTCAACATGTTATCTACTTGAAATAAAAATGAATTTAATGAAATTAAATATTTTTTGCCACTTGTAACATTTTTCTCCATGCCCAACAAAAATTTGAATAAAATATCCTATTCAATTTACCACCATCTTTAGGCCCATTACGTTGGGCCATTCTGTTCTGTTACACAACCCGCACCTGCCTTCCCCTGCCGCCGCCTGACCAAAGAAGGGGGCCCTCGGGGCTCCGCTCCTCTCTAATCTGGGCCCCGGGGCTCCGCCCCTCTCGAAGGGGTCCCTCGGTGCTCCTCCCCTCTTCAAGGGGGCCCTGGGGGCTTCGCCTTTCTCCAATGGGGCCATCGGGGCTCCGCCCCTCTCTAAGGGGGCCATCGGGGCTCCACCCCTCTCCAAGGGGGCCCACGGGGCACCGCCCTCTCCAAGGGGGCCCTCGGGCCTCCGCCTCTCCCCAAAGGGGCACTCGGGGCTCCGCCCCCTCCAAGGAAGCCACGGGGCTCCGTCCCTCTCCAAGGGGGCCCTCGGGGCTCCATCCCTCTCCAAGGGGGCCATCGGGGCTCCGCCCCTCTCCAAGGGGGCCCTTGTGGCTCCGCCCCTTTCCAAGGGGGCCCTCGGGGCATCGCCCCTCTCCAAGGGGGCCCCCGGGGCTCCGCCTATCTCCAAGGGGGGCCTTGGGGCTCCGCCCCTCTCTTAACGAGTTTTTAAATTTCAAATAGGTTAGGATCAGTTAAGTTCAAACCCGTTCAGATCACTTATAGAACTAAAATTACTGTAATAACACGCAATTCACTTACTTCGCTTGGGGAGTGCTGTCGCAAATAAAAATATGTCGTAATGTAATTGAATCAATTCTGTGACAGCGTTCATGATATTGCTGTGATCTGTTTTTGCCTCATAATAAATGAGGCAGTCCAGGTGGCAATGACATCTGTAATTTGAGTTGCATTCAGAATTCGTCAGGGGCCACACGTTTTGTGGCCCGACCCGTAGAAATACTTCGTAGATATAGAATATATAGACTACATCAAATAAATGAATTACATCCGATATATCGAATATATCGTATACATCGATTACAGTGGAGGCATCGAATACCTTGAATATATTTAGTACATCTAATACATCAAATGCATAGTATAGGTATATCCACTTGTCCAAAAATAGAAAAAAAAATAGCCCAAGGGAACCAAGTTTAAAAAGAATACTTTTCAGAACTTTGTAGTTGTTTTTTGGAGTGTCTAAACTATGGGTAGCCATTATCAGGCTAGGTTGGGAGTAAAACAATCGCAGATGGTAACTGCGATAACACCCCTTGCTCAAAATTTTCCATTTAAACCCCAACATTTCTAATTTGATATATCGGAGAGAAAACTACAGATTTTAGTAAATGTTGTATTTGAAGCTTGTTTCCTTCGACGATTAGAATATTTTACGATTTTAAAATTTCCTAAAAATCAAAATAGTTGGGTGTAACTTAGCCCGTAACTAAGTATGGGTGGGCGGACACACATTTTTAGAAACATTAGTTCTTTGTTCTCTTATTCTGATAGTACAAATCTCCAAAATGAGTTGCTGTCGGCGCACCCGTGGGGCCACAGCTACCTGCAGGGTTGCAAATGTGTTGAAAAAGGAAGGGTGAATGTCCAACAAGTTTAAGGCTGAAACTTTTTATAGTGTTTAAGGGTACTGAAAAATAGTGGAAAATGCTTTGCTGCCAGCAAAATCGCGGGGCCATATATTGCTGCCACCGTATCACGACATTGGAATTGGGTTCCACTTGGCAGCAGGGAAATATAATTTTCGTGTCTGACTCTTCATGCAATGGACAAGATAAATGTTCTTCTTCGCTCTTTACAACTTTCATATCTTCTTGGTAGAATTTGTAACAAGTCTTGTAGTTCACCTATACAACTTTATTTCTGAAGAACGGTGCCATTTCATCGTTCGTCCAATCTTTCAAGAGAAACGCTACCAACGCCTCTTTGAAATTAACGTTTTTTAGTTCAGAAGTAAAATCTGAAGGTCGAATTTGATCGGTCCCTTTTATGTGATAGTTCTGACTTCTATTAGTTCCTCGTAGTTAGTTATCTTTGATTGAAGGTGAAAAGTATTGATCGAATGACACAATAATAACGCGTGCCTGAGTATTTAAGGCACTTTGCAAAATTATATTCGATACATCCCTGAAAGTTAACGGCATTTCCTTCAAGAGATACAGTGTTTTTATTATATCTAAAACCCAATATTTCCTGACTCCGCTCATTGATACAAAATTTTTACATTTATATTATCCCTGACCGAGTGACACAAATTAAAAGACATTGTGCCTTTACAATATCTACTCTTTATTCGCAAACGGTTTAATTTTCGAAAATGTAAATAAATTAATAATAGTATATTACAGCCCGAGATGGGAAGTGTTTCATTACTGTCGAGAGATTAGTTAGCTTATTGCGACGACGTCGAAATCAGCTATTATCTCGAGACTAAGGAAACTTCCTGTCGAGGTTTGTATACTATTTTATTCGCAACCACTTTATTCTAAACAATAATTGGAAAAACTATTATATTATGATACGACAGGTTGTGACGCGCATGAATGGATCAACGAGATTTCTAGTGTCCCTACCTACTCAGAGGTCGGGAATGTACTTCCCGCACTCACTTCCCGCACTTGAGCGGGAAGTGAGTGCGGGAAGTAGCGGGCTGAAATGTACGACTTCCCCCACTCAAATGAGGTCAGGAATGTTAACATTACATATATGGTTGCGAATAAAGAATATTTTTGCACTACTAGTCTCAGAACGCACCGTTATTGGCCTATCATTAGGTCGTGAAGTTGATTTTCTCCACCAAGGGAGAGAAAGTAAAATAAACAGTTTTCACCGTGGTAACTAATAAATTGCTAAGTTACCAAATATAACTATTTTAATTTTGACGTTTTAAAAAGCTGTATTGTGAGGTTGACAGTTAAAATATTTTCGAAATTTGTTGGGAATTTAGGTGTTAAGCCGTTTGGTAGTGCAAAAAATAGTATATACACCACGGTAGCGAATCGTCTTATAACCTGCGCGCTCAGTATCTAATATGCGCTCAGGTTATAATACTGTGCTTTGCTACCTTGATGATATAATATACTATTATTACTCGCGCGGCATGTACGCTTGGCACGCGCAGCGTCTTTGATTGCAACTGCCTGGCCTCTGTCCCACCAGATCATCGGCAGCAAATGTTTTTTCTATTAGTATATACATCAAAGTACTTGGAAAAAAATTCAGCCTTAAACTAATTGTCCGGCCGACCGACTTTTTTTACGTGTTTGCGGGGGTGGCAGCAATATATGGCCCCGCGATTTTGCTGGCAGCAAAGCATTTTCCACTATTTTTCAGTACCCTTAAACATTATACAAAGTTTCAGCCTTAAACTTGTTTGACAATCACCCTTCCTTTTTCAACACATTTGCAACCCTGCTGGTAGCGGTGGCCCCGCGGGTGCGCCGGCAGCAACCCATTTTGGAGATAAGTAGTATCACAATAGAACAAAGAGTGATTTAACCTTAAACTAATTGTCGCGAATTTGATGTCGCGGGCTCCCGGACTATTAGGGATAACTGTTTATAGTCCAGTTACATTAGACGGAAAACCGCAACATCTGGCGAAAAAATTCAAGTGAGCTGAAATTTTGCAAACACCTTTATTTTGACATTACAAATAATGCCTTAAAAGTCCCCATCGATATCGCGCTTGCGTTTTGAGTTATTCAAGGTCAAAGGTCACAAAAATAAGTTTTTCACAAATATCTCGCTTTCTACGGGTCGTATGATTTTTTTAGTTAGTACAAAAAATGAAGGCTAGGAAATTCTCTACAAAAAAGATAATATAGGTTTTTTACGTACAACTAAACATTCAGTAAATAACACACTGTTAAGTTTTGCAGACGAGTTTTACTTCCTTTTGCGATAGAGGAAGTATTGGATTTACCCCAAAACTTTGAAATTGAGTTTTCAACAGATCTTCACGTTTTAGAGTCTCCTCGACCCAAAAAACCTGTTTTGTTCATTAGTCCGTGTGTCCGTGCGTCCGTCCGTCTGTCTGTCTGTGAACAGAATATCTCAAAACCGAAAAGAGGCATGACGTTGAAACTTCATATATAAGTTTTGCGTACTATCTAAATGCGACAGTAAGCTTTTGAAGAAAATCGCATAACCCGAAGTACGATGTTTACTCTTGTGTTTCAAAAGCGGCTCTAACGATTTTTTTCAAACTTTACATTTTTATTACATTTTTAATGTGTATTGATGTGAGATGGGTGATTTTGTAGTTGAATACCTCTAAAATTCAACTGGAAAATCACCCATCTCAATCAATACACATTAAAAATGTAATAAAAATGTAAATTTTGAAAAAAATCGTTAGAGCCGTTTTTGAAACACATCATACTTCCGGTTATGCGATTTTCTTCAAAGGCTTGCTGTCGCATTTAGATAGTACACAAAACTTATATATGAAGTTTCAACGCCATACCTCTTTTCGTTTTTGAGATATTCCGTTCACAGGCAGACAGACGGACGGACACACAGACACGCAGACCAATGACCAAAAACACGTTTTTTAGGTGCAGGGGACTCGAAAACGTGAAGATCTGTTGAAAACTCAATTTCGAATTTTTGGGTTGAATCCAATACGTCCTTTATCGTAAAAGGGAGTAAAACCCACCTGCAAAACTTAACAGTGTGTTATTTACTGAATGGTTAGTTGTACGGAAAAAATCTGTATAATCTTTTCTGTAGAGAATTTCCTATCCTTCATTTTTTGTAATAACTAAAAAAGTCATACGACCCATAGAAAGCGAGATATTTGCGAAAAACTTATTTGGTGACCTTTGACCTTGAATAACTCAAAACGCAAGAGCGATATCGATGGGGACTTTTGAGACCTTATTTGTAATGTCAAAATAAAGGTGTATGCAAAATTTTAGCTCACTTGGATTTTTTCGGCAGGCGGATCCTAATGTAACTGGACTATTAATTATGGTAACAATTTCAGCGCTATACAACATATTTTTTTTCTAAATCACTTTCGACAAATATTTCCTAATGTATCTCGATTAAAGCTGATTTTTCATAATATTGTAAGAAATACTAGAGTTATTCCGAGATATTGGATATATTTACCGCAAAGACGGGAGTAGTAAACCAATAATTGGGGCAGAAAAATGTTTTGAACTTGTTCATAAAATCAAGCATAAAAAGGTTACTTCTTTCTAAAGACAGCTTATTATAATGCCAGAAGAACTAATAGCAACCTTAGTTAATCAAGCTTTAATAACGAGCTGCTGCAGCTTGAGATAATTATTTTATCTACTCCAGTGGGATAAGTATCGCATTACGTCACTCATTTGACACAATTTCAGTTAGGTAATGAAGCTCATTACACCACTCAGTTATGTAATGGTTTCATTACGCAACTGAGTTGTGTAATGATTTCATTACGTAACTGAAATAGTGTCAAATGAATGACATAATGACGTTTGCCTATTAAAATATTTTTGAAAATAACAGATCAGACATTTCTCTTAATGCACTTTTCTCAATTTTAGGCAGTCTTAGATAAAATTTTGTACAATACATGTGTGATAATGCATCATTAATATACTTGTGTGCTTACATAACTCGTGCTACACACTCGTTTGTAACTTACACACACGTATATTAATGATGCTGTTATCCCACTTGTATAGTAAATAACTATTATCTACTCCAGTGGGATAAGTAACTCATTACGTCACTCATTTGACGCTATTTCGGTTATGCAATAAAGTTCATTATACCACTCAGTTATGTAATGGCTTCATTACCTAACTGAGTGGTGTAATGGCTTCATTAGGTAACTGAAATAGTGTCAAATGAACGATATAATGACATTTGTCTACTAAAATATTTTTGAAAATGACTTTTCTCTTAATGCACTTTTCTCAATTTTAGGCAGTTGTAGATAAAATGTTATACAATACATGTGCTACGCACTCGAGTTTAATTTTACGTCCAAGAAAACAAGTTTTTAAAAACTAATTTTATTTTCCAATTAAACATAGACGGACAGTTACATTATGCACTGAAGGTGTCTAAACGTAAAGTGTTATTTTACGCTTTCGATGCGTTTCCACAAAGGTAAACTCTAATCTACTGCAGCATTCGCACCCCGGATGCTGCGTCTTAGTAGATAAGCTATCTCTTCGTTTGTAACTTACACACAAGTATATTGATGATGATCTTATCCCACTTGCATAGTAAATAACTATTATCTACTTTGATGTCACAATATGATTATTATAACACCGCAAACCGTGCTACAATGGAGTCCATTATAACACTGTTTTTGGTAACTCTTTTTTATAAGATTGGTGTCATTTGCTTTCACATGATCATAGCACGACAAACGTCAGATGTCGAATACATAACCACAATCTCGGAACTGTATGTATTAAATTTATTCTAATCAAATACTTAAACTGAAGGTACTTTTTAAAGAATTAATTAAACACAATTATTGTTCTAGGTAAGGCACTATTTGAACAACACACGCACCAAAAAGCTTGCAGCAAATTTAAACTAATTCAAATGTCAGAGCATAGCCAGCTTCATCTGTTTCCGCTAACGCTTTACATAGCCGTTCCAATTCACCTAAACCAGTTCTGAGAAAGTAGGCCATGGGTGCTCCATGTTGCGCCATCTATTAGACACTTTAACAAGTTAATGGCAGTCGACGTTTTCGAAGTTTGTATGTCGAGAAGGTTATTTTTTACCCATTTGTAATTCAAATACGTGCTGAAAATGGAAAAAAGTTGTTTAATTTGTAAAAATAAAAATTCGCCCTTCCAAATCCCAGAAAGTCCTTTGATTAGGCCTGCGTGGATCAACTGCTTAGAAAATTGCGGTAATTATTTCGTGAATTTGATGAAAACACCAATTTCTAGATTTTTCGGCAATTTTAATGGTCAAACTCAATTAATTAAGGACCGCCTTCACACTGAGATTTCTCATTTAAAACATCCTGCAGGAAGACTGTGCTCGTTAATCATAGATGACATGTCCATCAAACAAAAAATGTATTACAGCAGATTTGAAGAATGTATTTGTGACTTGGATACTTGAACTTCTAGTTCCGTTAAAAAAATACCTAAAATTGCTAACAAATTGTTATACTTCGTTGTACATGCACTTTCGGTGGCATTCACCGTACTACCTATGGGATACTTTTTCCATGCATCATTAACACTAGCAGATTTCCATTCCTTGACCTTGGAAATACTAAAATTAGCGACAGATTGTGGGTTGATTGTACTGAGAATTGTAACAGACAATATTTCATGCATCGCAGCTCTATTTAAAGTCATGTGGTGGGTCAATAAACAATTTTTTTCACTACCTTATTTATAAGTGATGCTTACTCTGTCAAGTTTGACGGATGTAGGAAACATTTACAAAAATTGTTACGGTTTCCCTGACAATGTACTTACTTCCCTAGAAAAGTGAATTACTTACATCCCGCATGAATTACAACTGACAAGATGCCATGTCTGCCACTTGGTTAACACGAAGAAAACCATTATCGTTCGTACTATTATCAATTTGTAATCAGAATACAATCACATAGCTCACAAAACAGTATTCGCTATCTTATTCACACATTTTTTCCAAGAATTTTTCACAGTGCGTTTATAACTGTCAAACAAAACGTCACAGCGCTATACGGCTACTACAATTTAGCAAATGTCATAATTTTACGCCAGGTATTACCTACCATTTACTTTACATACGGAAATATTGGTAGTGAAAAAAATTATGTACTTTACACAGAATGTAGGAAGATTTACACCACCTCGTACCTTGCTACCCTCGTTCGCTTCGCTCACTCAGGCATCAAACGGTCCTCGGTAGTGTAAATCTTACCTACATCCCTTGTAAAGTAATATACTATTATTCGCAATCACATTGTAATGTGTCAATTTCATGACATGACAACAGCTGGGAACTAGATGATTACTTGAAACTAGCCAGGAAATTATTACATACCCCGAAAAATATTACATACCTGAAGAGTGAGGTGTTTCCATGGTAACCAAACATTGAATGGGTTGTTTTCATGGTAACAAAAACATTAGCTACATCAAGATATCTATTATTCAGAATTCAATTGTAGTTATTTTTAAAATTAGATGATTGCAAATAAAATAGTATACATACCACGGTGGAAAATTTCATCCCTGTCTCGAGATAAAGTTAACCTCGACGCTACGCGGATCGGTAAACTAACTAATCTCTCGACAGTAATGAAACACTTCGCACCTCGGTATGTAATATACTATTATTGAACATCCAGTGCGCAGGGTCTAACGAAAGAAACTGCACATGCACTAGTTTATGTGTGAAATTTCTTTTGCAACAGGCTGGACATTTTCACATATTCGTCTGAAAGGTGGATTAAATTATGCCACAGATGCTAGATCTCCTGAATATGCGTTACTGCAAATTTTACGTTGTGGTATAGTGAACGGCTTTAAATCTGCGAATATAGCAAACAGCATTAGTTTCCTAAGTTTTTCTCGACTGACTAGTTCTCTTCCCAGTACTTCTACAGATGTAGAAGGTATAATATTGCCAGAAGAACTGAAGCTTAAGACTGAGTGTGTAGAAATGAATGATGCAAGTGACACCAGTATTTATTTTGCATCTGTGGCTTTCCTTGCTAGGTACATCATCATGAAATTGTAACAGAAAATGAAGTGTGCAACTTGGATCACGCCTCTTCTTTCTTACACTATCCCAGGACCTTTATTACAATTAATAACTCTTGAAAATCATGGAAATTTAACATATCCAGATGAATTATTTGTTGGCCTTATTCAAAAAATATCAACTATAACACAAGAAGCTATGCAATTCTTAACTATTAAAAATACCTGCCAGAAATTTAAAGACATTCTGCGGCCTTGTTTGTTTAAGAATTGTTTAATCGTATGTTCCGCACATAAGAAAGAAGTATGCGATTTAATTATTTCGATGGCTATGAAACCAGTATTCGAGAATATTTGTTTGTAGAAAACTGATTCTGTTAAAAGAAAAGTAGTTAATAACAAGCCCTTTAGCAGAAAAGTTTTGAAATTATAAAAACGTTGCTACTAACTTATTTATTCTCTCATTTTACTCACATGTTTAATAATAAAACCGCTACCAGTTATTTACGTGAAAAGTATTGGAAGTGAGAGTAAGCCTATGGCCTACAGCCCGTCTTGGAAGCCTTTGAATTCAGTACACTTTCAGTACGAGCTCTGTACAATATTCCTTGTTGCATCGTTAAACTGTCAGAAAATTGTCAAGCTGATACAATAATAGAGTAGTTTAACCTTCAAGTAGTGGCGCGCAGTGTCACACTTCAGGTGTTTCTAATTTTGCCGATAACTCTGAAATTGGCGAAAGGTAGAGTTGCACGGTTTAGTAGCTGAGACATATGCTAGAAAATCTCTGTGTATCTGGTTATTACTGTTACGTTTTTAACGTTCGGGCTATTTAAAAATTATACACTGCTTCTGTATTAAACATTTATTTACATCAATTAGATTAATTATTATTATTTACAAACACAAGAGAATTATAGAGCCGATTACAAATTACTTAAACTACAGGCGCTATTTCTATCGATACATTTATTTAATATTTACACTGGTTAAACTTCAACTATTTATTTATTTCACTCTTAACACTAACGATTTATTTCTATTTATATGGTTATATTCATATGGTTATTTATGTCAATAGTTATATGTACACACGGGCTTTTATTTATGTGGGAGCTCTACACGGCTCTACGCGAATTCCTATTGAACTCAGGACTGCGGGAGAACTGCTCGCTATTCCCGCTCGCGAGTATTTATATTGCCAGATAGTTCCTTCTGGAAAACGTCTAGAGTTCGCTCGACCTTTCTGGCAACTCTGACGTGTCACGCGCAAGGTCGTTTCTGGAATGTTCTGGAAGACTGACTCACGCCGTCTCATGTAGCTGCCTCCAAGGTCGTTCTGCAATGCTGTCGCACGGAACGCTGAGTCATATTTCTGGGGCGACGGCCTAGCCCCACGATCGTTACATTACTGTTTTACAGTATTAGCACCATAAAGCAATTCTCGTGGAATTACGCACTCGCAGCTACACAGCTTGTTTGTAACTTTTTTTCGATTTGCTTCTTACACCACTCTCAGCGGGTATGAATGAAGCTGGCCATGGTCAGAGCAGCGAAATTGATACTTTATCCAATAGATGGCGACTGTCAAAGATCACTTGACAATGTCGTCATCTTTACACTAAAAAAATCCCTAGATTGCAATGCAATATCCTTAGTATTCGAATTTCTATAAAATCAACAACTCAAAGTATTGGTGATGAGATAGGTGATTTTTCATTTGAATACCTTTGAAATGGGTTTTTTGTTCATTTTTTCTTTTTTTTTTATTAACTACTATTTTAGATAGAACACCCGGTATATTATTACATTTTTGAATTCAGCTTAAAATTTTAGAGAAAATGTGTCTCTTGAATAAACGCTCTATTTTGTACCGTTTTTGTAAAATTTGTGATTTTTGAAAATTTGAGACAAATGCTTAAAAATTTAAAACAAATTTTTGGGTAATTATAATATCACTGCAAAAGGGAGTTGTGTGCGTGTATCACACCAGATTTGTCCTACTTGGAACTGCAAATGGCAAGCTGTACATGAACCGGTCGGAATTCCATTTTGTAGAAATATAAAATTATCGACTTTATAACAAATGAACTCGACTTTTTACCAGCCGTAGTACTAACGCCAGTTCATTACTAAATCTTATATTACAGAAAGGGTCTCCTGTAGAAAACATCTGCGCGGGGGCGTTAAGTTTGTAAAGGAGATTCCGAAGACTCCATCCGGGAAGATTATCCGCAGGCAGCTCATGGAAATGTGGAATAAAATGAGATATTAATGTATTTATATACGTACTTACCATAGTATATTGTTTTAATTTCCAATGAGAAAACCTTTATGAACATCTATTGAGAATCGTATTAACGCAATAGAATATTCGAGAAAAACAAATTTGCATATTATAATCCTAGAACCTAAACGTAATATTGTAACTATATGACTTCAATTACTATCACTTTCATAATTAAACCGGGTGCGTCTATTCACCCGAAAACAACAACTGCTTCTTGTTGTGATGGTGCTAAGACCGACAATTTCAGTCTATTAAACTGGGATTAAAATTGTTTAATGAATTAATTGCGTAAACTAGTCGCCGTACCTAATAAAAGTCGTTTTGATGAGATTTAAAAATGGTTTTAATGAAATCTAATGGTGACAAAAAACTGATAACATTATTTCAACGAAACCAAAAGTTATTTTTAATGAGACGAAATTTGAACAACACGTTTTTAAAATAAGATTTTATCCTTTAAATTGCATTTTCTGCAATCGTGTACTAAAATGTCAACTTTTCAGTTGTCTCTATTCATGTCAAAATGACATAATTTTTTCACTAGTAATAAATATTTATTTGTATACCTAGACTACGAAATGACTATCATACCGAGGAGTGTTTGACGAGCGAAACAGTGGAGTTCGCCAAATTATTCCGAATAAGCCAAACATTTCGAGAACACAGTATACACATTTTTGTGGAACCGCAATGCATATTAGAATCAAAAATGCATTATTAATTTTTTGTATTACCCTGTCGAAAAGTTTACGGCTGTTGTTATTAGTAACGGCCGCGCAGCTAACGCTTAGCTATTCTTGAGTTGAAATACAGTTTCGAGAGCAGATAGCCACCTTGGAAGCAACCCCGAGATACCTACCAGTCGACACAGTAAGAAGCAGCTATCCCGGCTTCAAATGAGCCCATGGAGCTGATATCTTGGTCAGCTTGCAACTAAATAAAGGCAAGGTTACCATTATAAGTTATAAGTAAGACCTAGGATCGCATGCCTGAGCTGGGAAAATCGGGAAAATCAGAAGCGCAGACAGCGAATTACGCCGAATTGCACCACTCTTGGTGCACGCCATCGTCAGTGCGAAGCGATTGCATTAGCCGCTGACATAGCGCATCGACTCGAATTTAAGCGCGAAGCTAGGACCAGCTGTAGTGGAATTGTAAGCGGGATTTAAATAACTTTCGCACTGTTTTTTTGACTGATTGTTGCTAATTAATAACTACACTCATATTTAATGCGTGTATAAAAGCAAGTAGTCTAAGCCTTAAGCATGTTGTCATTTGTATAACTGTAATAACTGACAGCGTTTAATATTTATATATTGTCATTTTGTATGCTTTTTATGTACCCCCATGTATATATTGTACATCGTGTTCATGTGAACTGTCTGGTTTTTATTACTATAGTATTTGCATGTGTGATTACAGAATTATAGCTGGAGATGTGCAGGCTCGGGACAAGCTATATTGACATTATCCTTAGCCATACTGAGGTAAGAGCGGGTTTTGTGCATCTACTATTGGGTTAACTAACAAAGTGCACTAAAATGCATAGTAACGTAAAGTATAGGAGCACGAGAAAACGCCGCATTACAACCGATAGCTCATGGGAAGCTATTTGTATCGTCAAAATAAGAAACATAGTGTATATGATCTATGGTCTGCAAATGCGTTTGGAAGAAGCTATAGCCCTGAAAAGAGTAGTAAATAAACAAGGATTTTATTTATTTAAAATAGATGGCCGAGTAAGCAATATGCGTGTGTTCGATCTCAAAGTCTATATGGGGATTTTTAAATTTCGTACCCTTCGGCTAACATCTGTGGTAGTTACACCTAGCAAAAAACCCTTGTTTAGCTTTGGCGAAAAAGGGTAAGCATCTACTTGGCTTACGAGTAAAGATAGCTCATAGAACCAAGTCATCGTGGTTAATATTGGCAACTGCTATACAAGAGCAAGAGAAATACAGATAAAGCAAATTTGATGGGTTTGGTATTTCTATGCGATTTTATATGCTGAATTCTGAATTAGATCACCAAAAGTTTTATAAGGTGTTGTTATAAGGTGTTGTAAGGTTAATTTTTAAACCCCAGAGGTTTTCGCAAAATTTAGCTAATACGCCCCTGTTGGCTTATTCGAATTATCGGCTAGAGCAAATCTCGGTTTGCAGATGGCATTTGTTGACCTGTCCAAGTAAGAAATTTAAGTTGTTAACGAATTATTAATACCTGTAAAACGGTTGAGTAATTTCAGTATAAGATTTCAGACCGGGGATTTTTTTCTTCGCACGAGAAAGCACCCGCGCCTATTTAACTAACAACCCATTGATTTTCACTGGTGATTTGGTGAAGAGCGCATCTTCGGTCAACTTTCTCGTATTAGTTTCTCTCCAAGGCTATTGAATATGACAGTTTAGTTGTCAAAATACGTATTTAGCTGTTCTTAAATATTTGTGTGGTTGGGGTTTAAATGTTTGAAGGCATTAACTGTTATTTTTTAGCAACGTGTGAACCCCCTATGACGTCATATAAATGTAGCAATAACCTTCATGATATCATTTAGTTTATGTTAATTGTACATTCTTATATTAAAATTAAATATAATAACATTCACTTAATCCTTGTTTTCCGTTCATGGTGTTTGCATACCTGTCTCAGTGTATCTTTATGTTTCATTTTTATAAGGATTGCTAGCGGCTTACAGAAAATTAATAACAAGGTAGGTTCGTGAATGAACGATATTGTTCGTCGCACACAGCTATCACCAGACCAAACTACTATTCCTCATTTAAGACTTCAAAGGAGCAGTTTTTAAAGGGATTTCTAAAGCCTGTGGCGCCCTCCCTCTTTTTTTCAACATCAATAACTAATTCAGCAACACATCGCCCTAATTTAGATTTTATCGAATCAAATCCTTTCTCCCGAAAAACAGCTGGCAAACTTACAGGGTTACAAGGACCTTTGCAACGTAGTTATAGCGAATTTTTATTTGTGTCATCAAATTGTCTTTTTGAATTTATTGATTTATTTATTTAGTACTCAGCCAACAGCCGTTAGGCCAATTATAGGCATTGCTGTACATTTTATGGGGACTTCCAACCCCACTAACGACAGTCATGATGTTATTATGACATCCGAGACCAACTATTTCCGTGGCAGCCGTACCACGAGGCGCCGAGAGATGCAGCCGTGGAACTCCCATCCAAGTTCTGACCAGAAAGAGCGTTGCTTAACTTTACTGATTGAACGTGGACGCTTGTTCAAGGTACACCACCCGGGATCATATATTAACCAATTAAAGCAGCCGTCAAGTGTGGCTTAATTTCCGTGCCATAAACACAGATTTAGCCTCTAAGAAAGGTTCAGAAAGCTGGTTTTTGCAAGGATGGACAGATGTATTTTGTGATACATTTTTTACAGTCAACATTTTAGTCCATTCTGGTTAGATATTCGCAAAGGTTAGACTTGTCTACATAAAAAGGATCATCTTTTAAATCACTGAAAGCAGTAGTTTTCGAGGAAAGCGAACCTAAAGAACGGAAGCTACAGGATTACGCTTCTGAAGTAGCACATTTCAGTCTTTAGGTTCGCTTTCCTTGAAAACTACTGCTCTCAGCGATTCCAAATAAAACTACAGCAGAACCATTGTAGCTTAGCTGGCGGCAAAAGCGGAACTAATATTAGAATCTACTAATTTCTAAGCTTCATATTGGTAACAATCAAACAGCCAAACTGACATTAACCTGATTTAGATAAAATGAGTTAATACATCAGTGGCCTACTAAACACCTTTAAATTTAAGTAATTATGTTACATAATAGTTTTTGCATAATAAAGTAACAGACACGGTTTTAGTTTTTCTCTATCGAAACGTTGTTGATTTCTTTATGTAAACTTGCAGTACAGCTAGTGTAATCAACCGTATCCTGGAATTTCATTAAAATGCCTCTTACGGTAGGAATCTTCTCTTCGGTTGTATAATATGTTAACGCACAAACACGACTTTACGACATAATTGGAAAAAATACCTAGAATACGCGGCCCTAACTCCGTTACAATGGCGGTAACA
Source organism: Agriotes lineatus (assembly GCA_940337035.1). Taxonomy (NCBI): domain Eukaryota; kingdom Metazoa; phylum Arthropoda; class Insecta; order Coleoptera; family Elateridae; genus Agriotes; species Agriotes lineatus. The sequence goes on along the minus strand of CALNHX010005656.1, from coordinate 17,219 downwards.
AGATAGGTTTGCCGGCTAAACTGTAGTGGAGATAGGTAGGTTCTTTACAACCTTTGAGTGAGGGCTGTATTCCGGTAACGAGAGCTATAAATGATGTTCAAATTGATGGTGCGCCACCACTTTTGTTGGAAAACCCGTTTACGATAAAAGTGGAAATCCGAAACGGGCCTGAAAAGGTGTCTGTAGTGCTCGATTTTCACCAGCGGCAGGTTCAGTGAACTTACCTTTAGTTCATATTCTTCAACACTCCCCTGTATTCCTTACAAAGAAAACAAAATTCAAACTTACATGCAACAGCTGAAATAATAACGCTCAAATTTATTAATTAAATGAAATCCATTAAGTTAAAAACAAAATGGAGGCAAAATGGAATGGCAAGAAAACAAGTAAGATTACTTAGCTAAAAGCAAAGTTCATCGCCAAAAATCGCATCAAATATGAAAGTTTGACAACAACAACATCAAATTACAATAATGATCTAATTCATCGTGAGTTTAACAACAATCATAATTTGATACAGCGATATTTACTGCATGTTCATTAAAGGTGACACATAAAATTTCAAAGTAGATGCGCATCGACGGTAGCCTACTTGCACACGTTGCACAAAAGGGTTTTAAAATACACTGTACGAACTAGGAACAAATACCTGGTTTGCGGAATCCGGGGAAGTTAGCCTGATGCCCACTGATTACTGCTAGCGGCCGGTGAAACAACTACTGCATGAAAGGGTGTTTACGGGGTGCGGAAACCGAGCTTCAATGATGTTTACCACAGGCAGGGGTTGACAGGACGATAATAATCCCCCAAGGGTAAAAAGACGTAGCAACGGCAATTCCAGTAAGGAATAACTGAATTTACGACATAAAACATGTCGACGTACTAAGATCGAGTTGGCTTGTTTGATATTCCGGTAAATAAATCCGCTAATGCGAAAATAAAGGTCTCGCAACCTTCCGGTAAAGGATTCTTCGATCACAACTACCTTACTTGCGTTACTTCAACCCCGACAGCTATTGCACACATCCCGACAAAACACAAGAGTTGCCACAGAACGAAAACAGTTCAACTTCTCCAGGAGACACAAAAATTGACGGAAATACACAGATAATGGTTATTACGAAGTCATTTCCATAAGGGCAGCGCGCACCCTCAGGGTGCGCGCTTCGCACGAAGAAGCCACTTATTCGGTCAATCAAAGCCGGGACGGTCACGTTCAACGGCTGTTGCCGCGTTCTACAATGCATCTCTCTTCTACAACGACAGGCTACATACTCCGTCGCCCAATTTCAAAATATTGCAGCACCAAATGCAACATATGCCCAAATATGTCGGGGAAACATCGAGCGTTTTATTGCGGTTTCTTGTCGCCGCGGAAAGTTTTAGGCCTGCCTGAACAACAAAATTCTGAGAATCCAATAGGCTAAACTGCAACGCTTCGCATATGATAACAAAGCGTGAATTTATAAAACCAGCGTACAAAGAATTGAATTTCGATGGATATAAAAGAACTGAAATGCGTTAATATACAAGCTAGGCGGAAAGAAGGTTTGTGCAGAATCAAGGTTTCATTACATCACTGTACTAAAGATTTTGAATTTGAGAATGCTAATATTGGAGCTCAAAATATGGAAAGTACTAGCTTCGAGAAATTGTTCTAACAAATAAATTTTATTCACAACCATATATTTAATAAGGTGATTACTGACTTTTAAAAAGTTAGAAAATGAGCTATTACCAACTTTTAACCTTTCCAACCGGTCGTAAAGTGTTTGCCGTGGCAGCGGTTGAAAACTAATCAATTGTCGACCGCGGTCTAGGTAGGGACACTGGAAATCTCATTCATCCATTCATGCGCGTCAAAACCTGTCGAATCATTATATAATAATTTTTGCAATTATTGTATACAATAAAGTGGTTGTGAAGAAAATAGTATACATACCACGGTGAAAAGTTTCGTTCCTGTCTCGAGATAAAGTTGACCCCGACGCTTTGCGTTTCTGTTAACTACTTAGTCTCTCGACAGTAATGATACACTTTCCACCTCGGTATGTAATATACTATCAACTAATTTGTCTCAGAACGCCATGGTCGCATTCATCCAGATTAGTCTTCGTATGAGTGTTTATTCTTTTCTTATTGGGGTTTGAAAAGGTAGCTGCCGCACAATTCTGTATTTCTTTTCATTCCTTTGAGATATTTTGAACGGTTCGCAATAAAGTACCAGTAGCTCTTGCCACACGTTCTTGAACATTTGAAAGACTAATGATTGGTGCAACAGCCAAACATAACCAAACTTTATACATATGACGTTTATTTCACTGCCTGCATTACCAAATTAGTGGAATCAATTATGATCACAGCGCCTTTCATGGCCTACCTCCACCGATTTTTATATAGCAAATTCTAACCTTTTCGAATATCAAACCACAATTGACTAAAATGTTGAATGTGAAAAGTTATGATGAAACACATCTTCCCACGTTTGCATAAACTACCCCTTCCGCACCTTCTACAACCTAAAACATATTTTAGGAACATGGGCCTAGGATCTTTGCCGGTCGACGTTCTGTCTGCTTTAAAGCATTTGAACAACTCATGGCACTATGTACTGCTTATAGAGTCCTCTCCAAATACTTGCTGGATCAGTTTTGGAATCATTGTTGAGTACATTTGTTGAAAATTTTGCAGATTCGCTGTCGTTTATCGAGGCCCTTGGATATAAATCCACGCTTGCTTCTGGTGGCTGATTACTGCTGTTTGTTTTCCGGTGCTGTTTCGCATCATTTCTGTGAGTATTAATCCGCTATGTTGTGATGTGAAGGTAAAAACGAATCGGTGCATTAAGCGCACCGAAAGATTGGAATCACCGGCCAGTGTTGTATCACCTCCGATTTTTAAGCAGAAATTACTGGCGCATTTATAGAACATTCTAAATTTCTACGTAGGTAGGCATACTACTATTATCGTCCTTCTTTGAACTGCAACATCACCATTACGGTGTACTTTGTTTCTTCTCTTGCAGCCTCATTGTAATTTGGTACTATTTAAAACTGGAACTCCTGTAATCAATGACCGCAATAGTGTGTACCCCGTTTGTAACTTCCGGTCCATGCCATGAGTAACTCCTGTGTACTTTATGCGAATGCTGCCATTAAATTAGTATAACTTTTTGTAAATTCATGCATTGTCGCTAATTAATATAAATCGTGTTAATGTTTACTATAATTTTGTGCATGGGTAATGCAAGCTATTGCAGTATTCATTTTTTTAATCAGTTTCAGATCGTAGCAAATTGGCTTAGTATGTATTTTAGTGAGTTCTTCCAGGCTAATCAACTTATCGGTTGTACAAAAGACTCTTTTGCGCTTCCTGGTAATTTGGAATGCCTTTTGCTAATTATACAAGAAGAACCGCACCCGTCCTTCGCTATAGCTGGTAGCTCCTTCGTTATTTTCATCTAGCCTGAACGTTTGTTTGGTACGATTTGAAGCAGATTTGAGTCATTGAGAAGGTTTTGTTTGGGGCTTAAGTCTAAAAGTGTTTGGCGTTCGTAGTAAAATAATTATCTTTCCCGAAGTTGATGGTAAACTCTTGGATTTGATGTTATCATCCGTTGCCTTTGCAGTTCTAGAAGATGGACGCATTTTTTGTAGCTGGCTATGTGCTAACTGCCATAGTAGGCGTATTTTTTAGTGTCGCTAGGAGTTTTATTACATTGATTTGGTAGATGTATTTTGTTTACATTTTCCAAATATTTGACACTTGTGGTATTGAGGATGCTAATAAGTTCTTTACTACTTCGGCTGTTATGGTTGAATTAACATGTTTACTCCGCTCGTCTAAAAGACGAAGGAAGTATTGTAACCTTTACGTTTCAGGGTTCCTAGATGACGAAAAACATTTTTTCTAGATTTCGGCTGTCTGTTTGTCCGTCTATTGACAGTATATCTCAAACTCTATTTGTTAGAAGATGACGGTATTTTACATGCTGACTAGATGTATACCTGGCACGAAACATAATATACTTCCAGCCAAATATATACAGGCTAAGCACCTTAAAAACATAAAATGTTTACATTTCCTTTAACTATAAAATACATAAAAGTGTAAATTTGCACATAGCTCAGGCATTACATTGGACACGCCAATGGAACCCAGCAGACATAGGGTAAGTATAGTAAAATGTATGAAGTATGCGGCCATCAGCACATTCCTTAGAGAGGGCCAGAAGTGACATGAACACGTGGAAGCCGGAGTTCCAGTGCCAGCGACTGCAATTTTCTATCATTTGCAAATTGATGCAATTTACGCGAAGGGAGTTCCGCGTAAATTCCTTTACAAACTTTTTCTTAGGTTAGAAACCTTTCACTGTTACAATAACTGAGCAAATTGGTATTGGACGTTTATCTTTGTTGAAAAGGCAAGTTGCGCATTTTAAAGGTAAATTCTTGACTAAAACTTCTTTGATTTCGTTATCTATTAATAAAATGGGCACATTTTTGATAACTACAAGCAAAGGTTTTTCATTTGAAGTTTGGAAGTGTAAAACTAAACTAAGTTGTTCGGTGATCATAGTATGGCGTAAGAACCACTTTTAGATAGTTGATGCTGTAGGATGTTGAGGATTCTCTATATCTTGTGATCTGTTTGATTTCTGCTATTAACTCCCCGTGGCTATTTATATTGCGAATGAATATTGGAGGTACTTTAATTTTGAAGTGGTAGGTTACTGGTTTCATTAATTATTGATGGGACGCTATTTTAATTTGCTGGTGGTTATATCAAATAATTAAATGCTAGTACAGATGCAGTGGTTAACGTCTCTTACCCAGGTCAAGAAACAAGCAACATATTGTTAGGTAGATTACTATTTTCTATTCTAGTTTCAAATTCCCAATGCTAACTATACAATTTTATATGTAAGCTTTTTATGTTGGATAAATTACATTTAGGCCAGTCGATAAGTCTTTTCAAATGGCTGTTAGCGGGAGTAATTCCGGACAAGCTGGAATAAATTTTAATCTGTTCTGTTGGGACTCAGAAAATATATATTAATTTTGCACCCCTTGACAGGCCCGGATTTAACCGCTATGCTTAAAAAAAGGTCTAAATTTTTATATTTTTCCTAATATTAGTGAATATCTCGATTAATATCAACTTTTGAGCAAAATAAGTAGTTATCAAAATTAAAGAAGAGTAAATTCTCTACAAAAAATGTTCTATACATTTTTGTCATACATTCGCTTGTTTCGAATTCATAGGCGTCGAAATATATTTTTTTTCGAGCATTTGCTTGTTACTTTCTTTTACGATAAAAGAAGTATTGGATTCACCCCAAAAATTCGAAATTCAGTTTTCAACAGATCTTCACGTTTTAAAGTCCCCTGAACCCAAAAAACATGTTTTTGTTCATTGCTCTGTCTGTGTGTCTGTCTGTCTGGATGTCTGTTTGTTAGCAGAATATCTCAAAACGAAAAGGGGTATGACGTTTAAACTTCATATATAAGTTTTGTGTACTATCTAGATGAAACAGCAAGCTTTTGAAGAAAATCGCATAACCGGAAGTAGGTGTTTACTCTTGTGATTTTTCAGTTTTGTTGGATTTTTTTAAAAACGACTCTAACGATTTTTTTTAAACTTTACAATTTTATTACATTTTGAATGTTTATTGATGTGAGATAGGTGATTTTCCAGTCGAATACCTTTAAAATGGGTTTCTTTTGTTTTCTTTTCCAATTTTTTTTATTAACTCCTATTTTAAATAGAACACCCAGTATATTATTACATTCTTGAATTCAGCTTAAAATTTTAGAGAAAATTTGTCTCTTGAACTAACGCTCTATTGTGTACGGTTTCTGTACAAATTGCAATTTTTGAAAATTTTTTACAAATGCTTGTATGTATGTATGTATGTATGTATAATACTTGCGGTGTAGAAGCTGGTGCTTTATGTGCTTGCATCTGGCGGTACAATGCACAACTTGCCCCGGATTCGGGATACAAAGTTAAAGATTAAAAATCAAATTTTGGCTAATAGGCCATTCGATAAGTCTTTTGAAATGGCTGCTAGCGGGAGTAGTTCCGGACAAGCTGGAATTAATTTTAATATGTTTGAAACTAATTTCTTGTAAATGCGCCAAAGGTTGTAATGTATCTTGTAGCTGTCGCAAAGCAGGTTTTCATTGCTCAGTAATATGTGGTTTCTGTCAGGGAAAATCTTGTTTGAATACTGTGGACGTGATCGAAGTAGACGACGCAGACGACGACGAGGACTTGCATATCGATCTAGAACAATCAATAGAACATTCCCAAGATTATGAAGCAAATTCGGAACACGAGACAGATATTGTTGAAAGTCAAAGTGATATTGAACAACCACCAACATCAAAAAGGCAAAAAAATTGATGAGCAGTCAACTTCAAAAGAAACTTGAAGTTAGTAAAGTTTGCATAGTGGATTAGGCCTATTGGGGATACCACTTAAAAAAACGCGGCGAGTACTCTACCTCTAGGTGGTGTGGAAGCGAGTACAAAGTAAGCGACATAATTTCTTTACATGAGTAATAGAAATCGTATATAGTACGAACAAGAATTTTTTGTCGCATCGAACGTCAATAATAATAAAAAAAATCTGATGTGATACACACAACTTCCTTTCATAGTGATTTTATAATTAGCCAACATTTTATTTTTAATCTTTAACTTTGTATCCCGAATCCGGGGCAAGTTGAGCATTGTACCGCCAGATGCAAGCATATAAAGCACCAGCCTCTACACCGCAAGGTAAAACGAGGTTATCGATTATACATACATACATAGGTACATACATTCAAGCATTTGTCAAAAATTTTCAAAAATTGTAATTTGTACAGAAACCATACAAAATAGAGCGTTAGTTCAAGAGACAAATTTTCTCTAAAATTTTAAGCTGAATTCAAAAATGTACTAATATACTGGGTGTTCTATTTAAAATAGGAATTAATAAAAAAAATTGGAAAAGAAAACAAAAGAAACCCATTTTAGAGGTATTCGACTGGAAAATTACCTACCTCACATCAATACACAATAAAAATTTAATAAAATTGTAAAGTTTGAAAAACATCGTTAGAGCCGTTTTTGAAAAAATCCAAAAAAACTGAAAACTTACAAGAGTAAACACCTACTTCCGGTTATGCGATTTTCTTCAAAAGCTTTTTGTTGCATCTAGATAGTACACAAAACTTAGATATGAAGTTTAAATGTCATACCTCTTTTCGTTTTGAGATATTCTGCTAACAAACAGACATACAGACAGATAGACACACAGACAGAGCAATGAACAAAAACATGTTTTTTTTGGTTCAGGGGACTTTAAAACGTGAAGATCTGTTGAAAACTCAATTTCGAATTTTTGAGGTGAATCCAATACTTCTTTTATCGTAAAAGAAAGTAACAAGCAAATGCTCGAAAAAAAATATATTTCGACGTCTATGAGTTCGAAACAAGCGAATGTATGACAAAAATGTATAGAACATTTTTTGTAGAGAATTTACTCTTCTTTAATTTTGATAACTACGTATTTTGCTCAAAAGTTGATACTAATCGAGATATTCACTAATATTAGGAAAAATATAAAAATTTAGACCTTTTTTTAAGCATAGCGGTTAAATCCGGGCCTGTCAAGGGGTGCAAAATTAATATATATTTTCTGAGTCCCAACAGAACAGATTAAAATTTATTCCAGCTTGTCCGGAATTATTCCCGCTAAAATGTACTTGTCGACTGGCCTAATTATAGTAATTGCAATTACAGTGAACCTTTCGACGTTAAGTCGGTAGATAATAGTACTGCAATAAATTAAAAACTTTAAACTCAAAAATGTGGTTTTTAATTACTTAAATGACTTTTTTTCTGGTGCAAATGGTATGGCAATCTTATTAAGCGAATTTTAATTTTGGTTATAGGACTTTTTAAACAACTATTAATCTTACTTAAACTGATATATTGATAGGTTCTTCCGGGTTATGCCGTGGTCGTTGATTTAAACTTACTAAACTGCTCATGCTGTCAGCTTATTCAGAAGTTTTCTAAAGGCAGTCTTCTCGACGGCCACTACATAATCCGGAACAACCTAAAATTATGGACAACGGTAGTGATGGGAACGAATGAATGAAAACTATCGAATAGTTCGATAGTAACAGATTATTCGAATTATTCGATAGGTAAAACGAATGAATGGTTTTATTCATTCGTCATTTACACCATCGGGAAGCAACTGAAATTTCAAGCCGAATGGAACGAATGAATTATTCATTCAGTTTGAATGGATTATTCATTCGGTTTGAATGAATTATTCATTCGGTTTTCGCCGGTTGCTACCTATCGAATTGCGATGTACAGCACTTTTGCAGTAAACTACAGGTTATTTGGTTGCCAAAACGAAGACCCAAAATATTAAATGAATCGACGGCTACCCATACATGCCGCATTGTCTATTCTAAAACAGATGGAGCGCACCACGAATTATATATCACTTAAACTAACCTATTGTACAGGAACTCTAAAGAAAATTAGACATTGAATCTACAATTTCACATATCGCAATTAGTATTGTCAATTATTATTTTATTATTAGACTCATTTAAAGATATTCTGAATTTTAAAGCGAATATGATATTCGAGTAAATATATTGAATAGTTAGGAGCATTCATTTAATAAGTATTCTTAAGCAAATGGCGCATATAGGGAAAACGAATAAAAATATTCGAATATATTCATTCGATAGTTGGTACTAGTTATTTAGTAAGTATTCGATAGTAGAAATCATTCGATAGTGCCCATCACTAGACAACGGTCGTCAGAGCTGGCATTCAGCGACTAATATATTGCTCAAACTACACTAAACTCATTACAATGCAGGAAAGGTGGGGATGAAAGATAAATGTATGAAATTCAAGATAGCTATTTATATTAAGATTTTACATTGTTATCTATACTAAGCTAATCAGCAACGAAACCTAAACATTCTTGCAAAATAACCAAAACACTGCCACAAATATTTACACGTTGCATAGGAAACAACTACGGCTCCAAAGTTCATATGATTATATCATCAGCAGCTTCAAACGAAACCAGTTCATCAGCTGCAGCTCGACCGCATTGTACTCGGTGTAAAACGTGCTCATTTGAATTTTTACCGGAATGGAATGTGAAGCCAACATCTTGCATGGACCTGCACCTTATGAACCTTTGGCAGATGGCACTTCTGGGCAACAGCTATACAGTGCACTGCTGAACCACGTACATTTACCTGAAGCTATGGTAAGATCAATATGAAATCTGGTTAAATTAAATTTTACAGGAAAGTACAGAAAAAGTAGAATAGCTAAATGTCAAAAAGGTGACGTTTTTTGGAGAAAACCCACGGTTCTTAAATTACTTGAACAATAAATTTGTTGACTTTTCAGTTAACCTATCATCTGTCAAAAATTGATCAATGAAAATCATGGTTTTAACCAATCAACAAAATAGAAGTGGATATTATCTTTCTGTATAGTAATATTTTAAACAAATGTAGTTTTTGTTAGAAAAGAAATCATTTTCATTTTTCGTTACTACAGAAAGTACATGGTTTGTTACTAGTCCAGTCACTATGTCCAAAAATAAAGCCTTTGCTGGAAAATGAACCGAAATTTGAAATTGCTTTTTTGGGGTGTTTGGGGGGTCCAGCAAAGCTTAACTTCAAGTTGTCGACCAAGATTTCCTATGTGCTATTTCCGCCATCTTGATAAATGAATGCATTTGATTTTTTTGCGATAGATCGGTTCCCGTTAACACTACGTGAAAATAATGTAGAATTTTTCTTTAGAATTTTGAATGTTCTACAATTTATGTTATATTACTTTTTCGCATACGAGCGATATTTGTCGAGATATCGAACGCGAAAGGAGAGCGTGAAAGGGTCGAGATTTTTTTTCGGGCTTCTGGGCTTGTATCTCATTTCTCTTTCTATTTAGCGAAAAAGTAGCTACTGTCAAACTTGTAGAGGTTGAAAATAGCTTCAATTTGACCTATTATAAATTGATATGCGACTAAAATTACGACTTGTAGAGTGGGCGAAAGTTGTAAAGTCGGCGTTTAATTTTTATTTCATGTATCGTACTACTACATAAATGGCATAACATTTCAAGTAGCCAGTACGTAAATTGTTATTTTTGACGTCGTTCTCGATGAAAGCCACAATGGCGATGAGGATGCTGCAACGCTCGAAATAAAAATCGTCGCGGAATGGGAACATCACGAAGAGCACTCTGACCATGAATGTATACTTAAAGAAAGTAAGCATCAAGAAGAAGATAAAATATATGTCGAGGAAAATGAACCAGAACCATCAAAACGGAGAAGAAAATAAAAGAATTGCAACACCGATAAGTAATTAATTAATTAATTAATCTACAAGTCGTAATTTTAGTCGAATTTCAATTCACAGCAGGTCAAATTGCAAGCATTTTCAAGTAGCGTTAGCAAGAACCGAGTTACTGTAACAAAAGCAAATTCACCATTTTTTTTAAGATGGCGGAAACGGAGCATGGGAAATCTTCGTCGACAACAATTATCATTTCAAATAGCTACAGTAATTTAAAACATTTTATAAAGAAGGGTGGTCGAGAGGAAATTTCTAATGGAGTAAATTTATTAGTAGACCAGGATAGAATCCCAGTTTCTGATGATGTCAAAACTTGGGTCTATATCTTATTAATTATTTTAAATTTACGAAACATATTTCAAAATGTCTGCAAAAATCATATAGCTCCTTTGGAACATATTTATCAAAATCGACAATTTTTAAGTGTAAATGTGAAAACCGTTTTGCGTAATGCATTAATCTTGTCCTGTTTTGATTATTGTGACGTTGTTTATGATTAACATTTAAGTAATTTTAATATTGCTAGAATTCAGAAAATTCAGAACTCATGTTTACGCCTCATATTTGGAATACGAAAATATGAAAGGATTTCTTATAAGCTGAAAGATTCAAACTGGCTTAATATGATAGAAAGGCGCTTCTTTCATTTTGAATGTCTTTTCCACAAGATCATTTTGATAAATCACCGAGTTACTTATACAACAAAATAAAGTTTAGAACCGACGTACATGCTTTAAATATAAGATTTAAAGAAACGCTCACTCCACCTCAACATAAGTTTTCAAGCGATCGTTTTCTTACAGAATAACTAAATGCTATAATTCGTTATCAAATGTAGTAAAAGGCTATTTATTGTACGTCAAAATTTAAAAAAGCTATTTTTCAAAATTTTATGGATAAACATCAATGAATTAATTATTAGGGTCAAAATAACCCACTTCTTTTTGTTTTTCCCCGGGTTAAGTGGAAGAACAACTTGCCCAAGAAAATATTACATTTTAGTCAACATTTTTTCCATGTAATTTTGTAATAATTTAATAGAAACCTTTATTATTATTATTATTATTATTATTATTATTAATATTAATAATATGCAATCATATAATGCTGTATACTATTTACTTGATGAAATGTAATGATTCCAATAATGCAATGAAGTTTGTTATGTCATCTACATGATACAAGGAAACAGAGATATGACATTCCTGTGTTTTAAAATCGTTCACTTTGCGCATGACGTCACGGGGTGACAGTCAACAACCGTGACTGTATGAGTTTATTACGTAAAATTGTACATTACTGTTGATTGTTGTAAATGAGGCCTGTTGATGCAAATCTTGGTAAATGAATAGTTATTTACGTTATAAAGCCGGAAAATGACTGATTAAAATACGAGTTTAGATGTTTACAGACGAGGCGAGGACGGGCCGAGTCGGGAATTTCTAAACGAGTAATTTAATCATATTTTTCTCTGCTGATCATGTAAGTTAGTGTTACAGCCTTAGGGCCGGTTCTACAATCCAAGGATAAAGTTATTCGGGGAATAAATACCCTAGAAACGATTGTTGTAACAAAGAAAACTATGACAATTATACCCCAGATAGTTTAATCTAGGTATATACTTGCATTGTAGAACCGGTCCTTAGTAACATAACGTGTAAGTCGGTGATTATATTATTTTGTTTGCTGCTCGCCGTTGACAACGGCACTTAATATTATTATTAAGTTCCTAGGATAATAAAACTAACAACGCAAGATACAGACTTACACGTTTTGTTTATATGTAATTGGAAGTGTTTTTGTGACATGTGACACTCACAGGTAACACGATTCACGAAAATTAATCCTGGTGGCAGGTGACAAACCAAACGATTTTTTCAAAAATCTAGGAACATTTTGATAAGCAGCGGAAAAAATATTATAAGATAACTCGGAATGTACCTATCGCCTATTAACATTTTCGGCAGGCAACAAGCCTCGGCTTCGCCTTGGCTTGTACTTGCCTACCTCAAATGTCAATAGGTCCTTATATTCTTTGTTACTTAAATAGCTATTTACGGCCGTGTATCGTACAATGTTTTATTTCATACCGTTTACTGGCGGCTGTGGAAATTCAAACGTATGAATAACATGTTGGTGGCACTGTAAATCGATGTCAAATTCAAGGTTAGCAGTTTTGCGTCAGTTTGTGTCAAAACTGATGCAAAACCTAACCTGATAACCTCGAATTTGACATAAACTTACAGTGACACCAACACATTATTCAGCAGTTGCCTAGCAACACTTTCGGCCTTATGATGTAATGTTCCACTTTCCGGACTCAAATTAATGACGTAAAGTCGTATTTTCCCAACAGTATGAAATAAATGCAATTTCATTTAGTCGGATATCATGTTATTTTCAGATGTGACTTTGGTAGTAGCCGCAAATGTGATATTCTCATTTACCAAGTTTTGTATCTACTTACAGGCTTCAAATGGGATAATGAGTGGGTTAAATGAAACAAAAATATGTAATAACATTTTAATGTATAATTTTCTAAACTGTGAACTGCATTCTGAAGACGAAGCTTTTGACTTCGGGATATTTACACTAGGTACAGCATTTTTCTTTAATTGGCGACAATTTTTGGCTTATAGTCCAATAATTCGTGTTTCGAACGTGATCTTCGTCTTTGAAATGAGTAGAACAAATCCGAGAATTATCAGCGTTGAAATGGTCAGCACTACAACAACGATTCACACTTAACACTACGCCTTGGTTCCTCTTTAGGGAAGCGAAAGAACTGTAAATTTGGTCCAATAATTTTTATAGTTATTAAGGTACCAAGGGCATTATGAGCTCATAATGCCCGTGGTGCCTTCAAGGTTTTATGTCCTACCAATTTTCTTACCTAATTCATATTCATATTCAATTCACATAATTACTATGATATAGTATTTAAGATTGATCTAGTTAGCTGATCTAAGTTAGATTTGTTACATTAGCTGAGCTGTCATTAATTTTCATTGTGACAGTGGTGCATAATTTTTGAAATAAAAGTTGTATCCATGGAAACAAATACTGTTAATTTTTCATAATAACCCTAGTGTTTTTATGAAGAAAATAATTGCCCTGGAGCGTTATTTTGTATCTAAGATACCCTAAAATAGAGTCATTAATTTCAATTAATGTACTGTTAGGACATAAAATTATTATTAGCGCTGCAACTACACACCGCATTGTTTGTAAATTAATTGCCAAAAAACTAAAAACTAACACATGATAATATAGGTTAAAGCCGTCAAAACAACGATGGCATGTCACCACTTGACGTCACGGAGCTAATGACTGGTGGGGGAAGCATGCGCAATGTCATATCGTCTAGTCTTTGTATCATGTGTCATCTACGTAATAGTACGATACATGAAATAAAAACTACTCACCAACTTGACAACTTTGGCCCGCTCTACAAGTCGTAATTTTAGTCGCAGATCAATTTATAATAGCTTAAATTTAAGCTATTTTCTACCTCTACAAGTTTGGTAATGGCTACTTTTTCGCTAAATAGAAAGAGAAATGAGACACAAACTCAGAAGCTCGAAAAAAAATCTCGACCCTTTCACGCTCTCCTTTCGTCTTCGATATCTCGACAAATTTCGCTCGTACGTGAAAAAGTAATAAAACATAAACTAGCAACCAGTGAGACAAATGTCTCATTTAATAAAACAAAAAAGACCGTTTTTCAAATAGAACGCGTATTAAATAAATAGCTATTTTTGTATTAAGGGCGTGAAGGAGGCGATTTTGGCCCGCGGCGGAATTATAAGCCAGAGGCCCGAAGGGCCGAAGGATTATAAAACGCCAAAGGGCCAAAATCGCCGTTCACGCCCGAAATGCAAACAAGATTTTTTGTAAAATCCACCATAAAGCTTTGAAAAATAAATAGCACGATTCGTTCTCAAAAATCAAATTGTTGTTGGTTGCCAATGTGATGCTGGTTTTTTAGGCCTTAGGGCGCAAAAGGCATTATTTACGCCCGCAAATTATTTTTAGGCCTTAGGGCGCAAAATGCACTATTTACGCCCGCAAATTAATGCATAAATGACCATATTTTAGTACGATTTTACAAAATAGCTATTTTTGTATTAAGGGCGTGAAGGAGGCGATTTTGGCCCGCGGCGGAATTATAAGCCAGAGGCCCAAAGGGCCGAGGGATTATAAAACGCCAAAGGGCTAAAATTACCGTTCACGCCCGAAATGCAAATAAGATTTTTTGTAAAATCCACCTTAAAGCTTTGAAAAAATAAATGGCACGATTCGTTCTCAAAAATCAAATTGTTGTTGGTTGCTAATGTGATGCTGGTTTTTTAGCCTTAGGGCGCAAAAGGCATTATTTACGCCCGCAAATTATTTTTAGGCCTTAGGGCGCAAATTACACTATTTACGCCCGCAAATTAATGCATAAATGACCTTATTTTAATACGATTTTACAAAAACAATATTTTTTAAAATCACGTGATTAAAATTCGGTTCCTGACCTGACATGACCATTCCAAACATATAACTTTAATAACTTTTTTCTCTATCTCTTACGGTTTGGCTGCTGAAACAGCGTCCCGGACAGACAAGTCTATTAGATAAAGGATTGTAGAACATTCAAAATTCTAAAAAAGATGTCCACATTATTTTCATGTAGTGTGAACGGGAACCGATTTATCGCAAAAAAAACAAACGCACTCATTCATCAAGATAGCGGAAATAGCACATAGGAAATTTTGGTCGACAACTTGAAGTTAAGCTTTGCTGGACCTCACCATCATCATCATCATCATCATCCAGCCCTTAAAGTCCACTGCTGGACATAGGCCTCCCTCATTGATTGCCATTTTCCTCGGTCTTAGGCAGTCTGACCCAATTATTTGCAACTCTTTTGATGTCGTCGGTCCATCGGGTAGGTGGTCTCTCTATACTACGTTTGTCAGCTCTTGGGCGCCATTCAAGAAGTCTCTTCGTCCATCTATCGCCACTCATTCTGGCTATGTGACCTGCCCAGTTCCACTTAAGTTGACATATCCGCTTACAACATCAGTTATTCCTGTTCTCTGCCGTAGGTCTTCGTTTGTAACATGGTCTCTCAAAGATATGCCCAGCATTGAGCTTTCCATCCTACGTTGTGCAATTTTTATTTTTCGAGCTGTTCCAGATGTTAAAGTTAGAGTTTCTGCA
Source organism: Agriotes lineatus (assembly GCA_940337035.1). Taxonomy (NCBI): domain Eukaryota; kingdom Metazoa; phylum Arthropoda; class Insecta; order Coleoptera; family Elateridae; genus Agriotes; species Agriotes lineatus. The sequence continues at coordinate 1,603 of CALNHX010005656.1, read as the reverse complement.
CCGTAAGTCATAACAGGTAAAATGCATTGGTCATAAACTTTTCTTTTTAGGCATGTTGGAAGGATGATTTTGAAAACATCACGGAGTCTACCAAACGCTGCCCAGGCGACAGAAATTCTTCTGGTTAACTCGCATGTTTGATTATCTCTTGAAATTCTAATTTCATGTCCCAAATATGTATATTTTTCCACTTGTTCGACAACATCGTTACCGACCTTGATGTGGTCATTGGGTACCAAGTTGGTCATTAGTTTGGTTTTATGGAAGTTGATATTCAAACCGACACTAGAACAGACAGTCTGCAATTCTAGCAGCATCAATCTTGCTTCCCCAAGATCATCAGATATTAATATTATATCGTCTGCAAACCTACGATTTGTTAGTTGTTTTCCGTCGATAGTAATGCCCCTCGTTTCCCAGTCGAGTTTCTTGAATGCGTACTTTGGTGACATTCTGTCACCTTGTCTTACACCTCTTCTAATTTGAATATTGTCGCTATTATCGTGCAATTTCGCAGTCATAGTTGCTTTACTATACAGTGAAAATTCATGAACTGCGAACACGAGTAAATCAAGGCGAATTTACGATTGCCTAAAAATACGCCAAGACCGATGGACAGTCGGTCTAAGGTACTCTGATATTAATCCACGGGTCGTCTGCGTTGATTGTTTAAGTAATTGTTCAACGCAGACGCCTAGTGTAATTTTTTTAAATTAATTATTATATCACAGATAGAATGTATGAGGTACTGTTATTCTGTGATTAATTCAGGTGATAAATTCAGAGTTGAAAAACAGGATTTTTAGAGATTAACAGTACAGTAAAAGAAGGTAGTTCTTAAAGTAAAACGCATTCTGAAGAAAGAAATAATTTCTTCCGAACAAACTAACTCAGTAAAAAAAAGATGCAAACAAAAATAAAACTATTTTTATTTCAAACAACAAAATTCAAGAAGTTTAAATTAGCTCTTGTTCAAAGAGCCTGCCTTCTTGCGCTAAACAATATCCTAAGCGATCATAGAAACGTATTAGTGCTAGTACTCTGAACAACCCTTTTAATTTTTAAACGCAGTTCTTCAAATCGTTAGTTGCAGTGAAAACGACTTTTCAGAGGAAGTTTTAGGCATATCTGTCACAGTTTCACAAAATTCCATACTTCTGAAATTGCCAACGGGAAGAATATCGCAGCTAAATCTACTAGTTCTGCAATTTATTTAAATGAATAATCTGGATAGTCATTAGCGGTAATACAAACCTCTTTTAAATTCCTGTCTTCATTGGGAACATTAGGGCTTTTGTGCTTTTGGGGAGAAACACATCCAAAGTTTCCAAAATTTGAAATAACTCTATGTAACGTTGATAACGATAAAGAACGGCTATTTTCAAATGTTGTGAAAGAATTTTGAATTTCCCGGACCGTTGGACCCTGATAATACCATTTTACAATTTGCACTGATCCGTTGCTTCGTAGTTATCGATTTTAAGATAAAAATGACAGCAGATATTATCTACTGACAAAATACGAGAACTGTCAAAGTTAAATTCTCGGCATTTGTAAATTCGACATATCGTCTGCCGTGTTCGTAGTAATAAAAATCTCTCTG